>JADLZK010010029.1:0-83883 GCA_015847255.1 Hyparrhenia diplandra
CCCGATCTCCACCGGCTTCCGCGAGGAGCGCGACACCTTCGGTCCCATCCAAGTCCCCAACGACAAGTGCGTGGCTTCGCCCTCGTCCCCATAGATGCAATGCAGCTTTGTCCCGTTGGTCTAATTCGTCGCGCGTTGTTTTGATCTGCTGTTGTCGCGGCTGTGTTCTGTTTCGGGCAGGCTGTGGGGCGCGCAGACGCAGAGGTCGCTGCAGAACTTCGACATTGGCGGGGAGCGCGAGAGGATGCCCGTGCCCATCATCCGCGCCTTTGGCGTGCTAAAAAAGTGCGCCGCTAAGGTACAGAGTGAAACTGTTTTTTTTGTTTTCTGCGCGTGGTGGGTGGATAGATGCGTTTCATTGATCATCATTTGTGGGCACTGCAAGCGGTAAAGCAATTTCTGCATTCCATGGAAGGAATGGTTGTAATAAGCAATGCGTGATGTGCTCAAATTCCATTTGCTATATTATTCAGTGGTTATGATTGTATTTTGGAGTATAGATCACAACTCTGGATTTTCCTGTTTGTTGTTAGCCACCAAGTATCTGTTCGTTTGGCTTATTATAAGATCATCACAAATGGGATATGCTGTGCTAGTTACAACTTATATTTTGTTTGACTTACTAAATGCCACAGGTTAAGATTGCTCTGTAGATTACATTAGACACAGTTATTAGTGCCAGGCTGCCAGCTCGAACTTTTCTATATACTTTCAACTTTTCACTTCGGTACTTTGTAGGCAACTTGTATCATTCATGTATGGATACTTTTCCTTTATCTTTTGATGAAGGTGAATATGGAGTATGGCCTTGATCCAACAATAGGGAAGGCCATAATGCAGGCAGCTGAGGAGGTCGCAGAGGGAAAGTTGGATGATCACTTCCCACTTGTTATCTGGCAAACTGGCAGTGGCACACAAAGCAACATGAATGCCAATGAGGTTGATGTCCCACGCATCCAATATTTTTACTTCAAATACGTTCATCCAAAGTGTCGATTCTAAAGTAGTATAGCTGTTGTTTAGAATAGTAATCCCTTCTAAAGTGTGAGAAGTTGAGCTTCACTGTCCAAACACTGGGCAAACTGAACCTACCTCCATCCATGCTCCACTCTGCTGATTGTCTGTATGCAAAACAGTATTTACTTTTCCTGTTAAGCTAATGCTCATGTGAATTTTGTTGTGAACTTAGCATGTTTTTGCCAGCTGTGCCATATTGTTTATGGTCTCTTTTCCCAATTTAGGTAATTGCAAACAGGGCAGCTGAGATCCTTGGTCACAAGCGCGGTGAGAAGTTTGTGCACCCAAATGACCATGTGAATAGGTCACAATCTTCAAATGATACATTTCCCACTGTAAGCTTGAACTATTTTTGAAATTTGTATTTCAGTACTGCTGCAGATGTTTATTATTCATGCTGTTGACATTTCCAGGTAATGCATATAGCAGCGGCTGTTGAGATAAATTCGAGGTTTGTCCCAAGTTTGCAACAGTTGCATGATTCACTTCATTCAAAAGTATTAATTTCTTCTTTCCTTCCATGGGAACTATTTTACTATACTTGTCAAGTGCCTTTTGTAATTATATTTGACCCTTTTTGTACCATGCTTGTTAAATTTGGGGTTTATCCCAAGTTTGTGACAGTTGCATGATTCACTTCATTCAAAAGTATTAGTTTCTCCTTTCCTTCCGTGAGAACTATTTTACTATGCTTCAGGTGCCTTTTGTAGCTATATTAGACCCTTTTTGTACTATGCTTGTTAAGTGCCTTTGTATAATTATATCATGACCCAATACCCATTAGTGAATTTGTGCCTATTTATTATATGCACCTGCTGATTAGGGATTCAGATTGAACTTGAAACATTAGAAATTTAGAAAATCATCTAGGAATTTAATATTTTGGCATTGCTTGTGCAAGAACGCATAGTGGATCCTAACTCTGTAGTCTGTACAAGTTTTGTAGGCGTCCATTGCAGTCGCTTAATTCTTTTCCCGATTGAAGTTTGTATTAAAAATTAGGTGCTAATGAGGTAACCCATACCATGATGACCATTTCATACCCATTTGTACATGCTAATGGTGATGTACTAATGTTTGTAAGCATCTCTTATAAACTTCATTCTGCTTCATGTTTTCTCCAGGGCATCTTTTTATTTGTGGAGTGGGTCAGTGGGTGGTTTGTTTTTATGTTCTTTTTTTTTTTTGAAGTTCCTGCTATCCATGTATTTTTTGTTGCAAATTGATTTTAGGGTAATCTGTTTTCTGATTCATAGCTTACATTGCTTTTTGTAAATTTTAGGATGAAATGGAATAATCGTGTTATTAGTGATCTCAGCACTTAGATTACATGTTGCATAAACATTACTTTTCAAATTGACTGAAAAGATTGAACAATGCACTCAGTGAAACTAGTATAGCTAAGTGAACAGGTCTATGGCCTGGTTGGTCACAGGAGCCTTAGGAGCACCTCAGGTCCTGTGTTCAACTCCTGGTGAGAACAAATTTAAACATGCCTGGGTTAAAAAACACCCCTCGTCGGCTGAGTTCCTGAGTTATATGTGCAACCACCCGAGTCGCTTTCAGCGAGATGCATATGGCCGCAGGCATGTGTCCTGGGTGTTCTGTGGTACATCCAGGGCAGCTGGCCTTCTGGGTGTTTCTCGGCTTGTGTGCAAGAACTAAGAAGTTTCTTTTTAATGCAATGCTGTAGGGGCAGCCTTTCCCCTACAGGTCTTTTTTCTAAACTAGTATAATGAACCCACAGAATATGTGGATTTACTTTCAGCTGAATAGCTGATTAATGTTTTCTCTTATTTTATATAGACTAACTAATGTTGGTTTCCCTGACAAGTTAACTTATGGCTGGCAGTGCCAGTAGCTATATGAATATTATAGTTTCTGTATTATTATATAAATATATAGTGAATATTGTTGTAATGAACTTGCTAACCTGACTGTGCAGACTGTTGAGTTTAAAGACATAATTAAAATTGGGCGTACACATACCCAAGATGCCACCCGTTGACTCTTGGCCAAGAATTTAGTGGTTACACTACACAGGTAGGATTTATTCCAGCATCTTTTGTTGTCTTGTTTATTACTATGTTCTTGAGATTAACAGGTATACTTATTAACTGTTTAAGGCTCTATGCAGGTCAAATATGGAATTGACCGTATTAATTGTACATTACCTCGAATGTACCAGGTACTATACTGCTAGTGTTTCTTCTTTTTTTGTTATTACAAATTAACAGTACTGATAACTACCTTGCTGAGCAGCTTGCTCAAGGTGGAACTGCAGTTGGAACTGGCTTGAACACTAAGAAAGGGTAATTGTCAATTTATGTTTGAGATAATTTGCTTACATTGATACGTTTGGTGGATAAATTTTAATTTGGTTCTTGATTCTAAATTTTCTTGGGTTACCTAGTAGTCTATCTCCATGTAACTCTAAATTTTAATTTGGTTCTTTGATTCTAAATTTGGTTCTTGAATCCATGTAACTCTGTCATCCATAGTGTCATGAGTCATGACATAACCCAGACGAATCTGTTCATTACAATTAGTTTCATTACTATCTAGTTTCCTTTTCCAGTTTGTCCTCTTATGTCTACTTCTGGATTAAAAGAGAGATATGGAGATTTGAGTATCCCCCCCTGTTTTAACTTTGAAACAGAGTATTAATTCCATGCTTTACCTAAGGTGTTCCTTTCATTTATTTAATATACTTAAATTTTAATCTATCTTTTCAGATTTGATGCCAAAATAGCTGCTGCAGTGGCTGAGGAAACAAATCTACCCTTTGTGACAGCAGAGAACAAGTTTGAAGCTTTGGTTAGTAACAATGCACATATATAAATCATATACTCTGCTTTGCCACTAGATATTGAAGGTTTCACACAATTTTATTGGAGATTACATGACATTTTAATTGCAGTGTCCGGAATAGGTTATAACTATTGCAGACTTATTCGTCCACTAAACACAGATATTAGGTATTTGCAATGGAAGATCGTTATCATCTTTTCCATTTATTCCATACTACCTTAGCTCCATACGTATAAAGCAAGGAATTTGTTAGTGCTTAGCAGTCGAAAGGGCATTTTCGAATATGTTGCCTCAGAAAATGAAAATAACAAATATTTGCGAACTGAAACCATCCGACACAAATATCATCCCAAGTTGAGTGGATGAAATAATAACATGTTTATGTCACTTTCAGTTATTTTATCTGATGCTAGTTGTTAGGTTTTGTTCTTTATAGAAGTAAAATCCAACCACTTCTTGCTTGCATAGTGTAATTAGTATGGCTTTTGGTTTTATTGTCTCGCTAACTTTTCTTTTTCTAATTTTGTATTATTCAGACTGACTGTATGTCTCATCAATTTTTTCTTATAAGTAGGCAGCGCATGACGCTTTTTGTCGAGAGCAGTGGTGCGGTAAATACAATTTCAGCATCTCTTATGAAGATAGCAAATGACATACGCTTGCTAGGAAGGTCATTATTCGGATATTCTATTTTTTATCTATAACAAATGATTTCTTCTAGCATTCTGGGGGCATGTACTAATATTTCCAACACAATCACAGTGGTCCTCGATGTGGTCTTGGTGAGCTAATCCTACCAGAAAATGAGCCTGGGAGTAGCATTATGCCTGTAAGCAGACTGCTAGTATCATGTTATGGTTTATGTTTATCAACAGAAGACATCATTCGGAAGCTTCTGTTTCAACTTGTACTTTTCAGGGGAAAGTTAATCCAACCCAGTGCGAGGCTCTGACAATGGTTTGTGCTCAGGTACACAAATAATGTTTGTTTTCTCTTCTGAAAATAATCAATTTCCATATTGTACTTTTGACAAACAATTTTCTTGTTTGCTTTATGCTCTTGATGAACAACCTTTCCTTATTTGAAAAGCATTTATGTCCCATTGGTATACCATTTATTTAGTCATATATATTTATGTTATTAAATGGTTCTCATAATCCGTATGAAACCAATATTCATCTATTATGATGTTTAAAGGTTATAAAGTGATCTGCACCTCATAACTACCTTCCAGCTTGCTTGGCTAGTCAGAAACATTTTTAGGGAGAAGTTGTTGTCATTTCCTGTAGGAAATTACATATATCTGAGTCATTTAATTTGTCTGATGAAGTGCCTTTTACTATATTTTTAAAACTAAATGTTTGATAAGAAGCAAGATCATCTGAATAGCGATCAATAACAAACAATTGAGTTGGTAAAAAACTAAAAATGAATTCTACTAGCATATCTGACAAATGAACTATGCTTCCAAAATGACATTCTATTTCTTTTGCATTATTTATACTCTATCATATGCATTTGACTATCTGAATTTTAATCTTTCAAATAACTGTCATTTGGATGATGTCATTGCAGGTTATGGGTAATCATGTTGGTGTTACAGTTGGTGGTGCAAATGGGCATTTTGAACTGAATGTTTTTAAGCCAATGATTGCAGCTGGATTACTTGAGTATGCTTTCTATTATCATACTTCATACTTCAATATGCTTAATTTACTGTAGGAACTTTTTCTAGCCTCATAAACCCTCTTGTTGATTTAGGTAAATAATGTTAATATGAGTTGGTAACTTTAACCTATGATTTTTACTGCAAGTGTCTTTAACCATTTTTTTTTCAACAGTCATTGAGGTTGTTAGGGGATGCATCTGTGTCCTTTGAGAAAAATTGTGTCAGGGGAATTCAAGCAAACCATAATAAAGTTTCACAACTTTTGCATGAGGTAACAATCTATCACATTACTATTGAGTACTTGCAAAAGATTTGTGTATAAGATGATACTTATTTCTCTTCCTTTTTGTTCAGTCTCTGATGTTGGTGACATCTTTGAACCCTGTAAGTAAAATGCAAATTTGGCTTTTTGATAATCTCTGGTTGTAGTTGTAAAAGTAGCAAGTCATGCTTACATTTTGAATGAATGCAGAAAATTGGCTATGACAATGCTGCAGCTGTTGCTAAGAAAGCCCACAAAGAAGGAACCACGTTGAAGGTGATCTTGCTTTACTTATTCCACTTTGCCTTGGTCATTTGGCCTTGCTATGCGGTGTATTATCTTAGCTTAGGTGCCTGGTTGCCTGAACCATTCAATTCTTAAGGCATTAGTTATCTAAAAGTTGGACATTAATCATGTGATATTAGTTCATTCTCCGTTCCTCGTCTATTGTTAACCTCCTAGAGAATCATGGAAATTGTAATTTGCGTTGATTTTACATTCTTCAAACTTCTTCCATGGTATTACACACTAATCCCTTCTTCATTTTATCTTTTCCCCAGAAAGCTGCATTAGACCTTGGAGTATTAACGGAGCAAGAATTCCATGAGCTTGTTGTCCCAGAGAAAATGATTGGTCCTTCTGATTGATAACCCCATGTTCACTATGTTTCTTTGAAGCATTCAGGTTGCCACATCCGCAAACTCTGGTAGTTTCCTGTGATGCCAACTTAATGATTCTTGTGCACCCGTAAATAATAAAGCAAATGATTCTTCATATGGTCATTAGATCCCCTCCACACTGGAGAAATGATTTTTTGCGTGGCGGATGGTACCTGAGAAAACAATTCTATACTTGTTCAAATAGGGCACTTTGATGCATGAGCCACATGCAAGCTTTTGTAGCCAGGTAGCTAATGCTATGTAAAGTCACATGTCAACCATGTCTAGAAATGATTTGGATTGGTCTTTGACGAGTGAAAAGTAGAAATACACCGGAGTTCTTGTTTTATTTTTACTGAGTTTGAGCTAGTTTTTAGCCATCGCTAAATCCAATTCCCCAGAGGACTCTTGATGAGCTTAATTTTCTCTTGCCAATTTCGAACTTACTCCGCCGTCTTCAGAACCTATATTGTTTTTATGTTTGATATCTTATGGAAACCATGCCGTCAAAACTGTCATTTTGATAAGAGTGCATACATAAGCATTCGTACCGTTTTGATCGTGTACCAATTTTTATTAACTATAGATTGTTGAAGATGTCCATCATATAAACTGTCATTTTGATAAGAGTGCATACATAAGCATTTGTACCGTTTTGACCGTGTACCAATTTTTTATTAACTATAGATTATTGAAGATGTCCATCATATAAACTGTCATTTTGATAAGAGTGCATACATAAGCATTTGTACCGTTTTGATCGTGTACCAATTTTTATTAACTATAGATTGTTGAAGATGTCCATCATATAAACTGTCATTTTGATAAGAGTGCATACATAAGCATTCGTACCGTTTTGATCGTGTACCAATTTTTATTAACTATAGATTGTTGAAGATGTCCATCATATACTCTTTCTGTTGTCGTGTTGCCCGTGGATACCTGGAAGGTAGTAATCGAACATATTCTTAACATTTATTCAGAACATTGACCAAAGCAATGAACCCGTACTTATAATAGTTGGCGGTAACTACAATGCTGGTCAGGAGGAAGATATGCTGGCCAGGAGGAAGATGCTGGGGTTTATGCTCTCGTACAACTTTCCTGTGCTCCGTCTCCTTGTACCGACCAACCAAGAATCTAGTTAAGCTGCTGGTGCTGCCTGCCTCAGATGGCAACCAACTTCGTTGCATACGAGAATGGTGCCAACGCGTGCATACAGCTGCCGCGGCGCAGCGTAAACCCTCTGCTCCGTCTCCGTTATAAATTGGGGTCGCATCGCCGATGCTTCCCCACGCATTCTCCCAGGTGCCTCTCGCCTTGGTAATCAAATCCTCCGGGCTCGAGCTGCGTTTATTCAGCAATCCGTCATGGCTGCCGCCAGCTCCCTCCACGACTTCACCGTCAAGGTCCGCCTGCTATTGTCTTATCCCCCTCAGTACGTTCCCTTTTGTGAACCGTGATTCAGAAGTGCATCATCGCATTCGCATTGCGTGTAGGATGCAAGCGGCAATGACGTGCACCTGAGCACCTACAAGGGCAAGGTTCTCCTCGTCGTCAACGTTGCATCACAGTGGTATATACATACACAGTGATCATATATTATTCCCTCTGTCAGCATTTTATATATAATATTTGAGCAACCGAAATGTAGGACGCCGCGCCTTTCCAGGTTTATTTATGTGTCTTAGCAGAAATACTTAATTACTTAAGAAGATCATGTTCTCTTGCTTTTTGGAGTACCATGTATCACTGGGTTTTTTTTTCCTCTTTTTTTTTTTTTTTTTTTGAGGGAATTCTATTTTGTTTGTTGTATATTGTACTTGTATTTTAGGCCTGACAACGGGCTGACAATTTTGGCCTACATACAGATATTAATTAAGGGCTGACAAAAATAGAATCAGATTATGAAAATGCCCGTGGGCCGTGGCCCGTGACCCCATCCTCAGACCGGATGTACTATTCAAAAAAAAAAAAGATGCGGATGTACTAGTAGCTAGCAAGTTCTATGAAATGTTAGCCTTTTTTTTACAACAGTTTGTTTATTAGCTTTGGTTTGAATTAAAAGATATACTTGTCTGTAATCATTATTACAGTGGCCTGACCAATTCTAACTACACGGAGCTTACCCAGCTATACGAGATGTATAAGGACCAGGGTGAGTCGCCTATGAGATACTGAATTTTCTCCTCTTTTTTATGCCCTTCCTCTTGTAGATTGTTGGCTCAGTCATGATTCATAAATATTGCTGCTACTATTTGGTGTGTCCTTCAGGTTTTGAGATCCTTGCGTTCCCATGCAACCAGTTCGGTGCCCAAGAGCCTGGCACCAGTGAGGAGATTGTCCAGTTTGTTTGCACTCGCTTCACGGCTAAGTTTCCAATTTTTGACAAGGTAATAAATTTGTACATGAGCACTAAACTTCTTCAATTTCTATCCAACCTGAAATGAACTGCGAGGTAGGTTTCCGGCCCCGCAGTTGGCTGCTTGCTGTCTGTGTCGGGCCGTGGTTTGTGGCTTTGTTTGAACTGAACTTGACTATCCTCTTAATGAATTTTTTGAAAGCCCGATCTCGAAAAAAGATAATGTAGGAGTATTAATACTAAGGTTAAAAAGTTTCAACGCGCATTTCCTTTATTTTCTCTGTAAGGTTGATGTCAACGGCGAAGATGCTGCGCCCATCTACAAGTTTCTGAAATCCAGCAAAACCGGCCCATTCGGTGAGAACATCAAGTGGAACTTCGCCAAGTTCTTGGTTGACAAACAGGGGCATGTCGCTGAGCGGTATGCTCCAACCACTTACCCACTCAGCATCCAGGTGAGAGTTCGGAATTGTGCTATACGTACGTATATGCTCGTCGAACTTTTTCAATCGTCTGATCTTATAACAAACACTGCCTTTTACCTGCATGCATTTCTGCAGAAGGACATCAAGAAGCTGCTTGGGAGTTATTGAATATCTGGACCTAATAGATAGATGCACTGCTGCACTCTCTCTCTAAATATATAAGCATCAGGCGCTTGAAACATCTGAAATGTCATAATAAAGTTGTGTTTTTCTTTGAGGTATACAATTATGTAATTTTTTTTACAATTATGTAATTGCGGATCCACGTTTACCACGCGCTAATAAAGTTATGGTGTTTGTTACAGTTTTGGTTGCCTAATTATAAATATATATATATATATATATATATATATATATATAGTATATACCAATTCTAACTACACGGAGCTTACCCAGCTATACGAGATGTACAAGGACCAGGGTGAGTCGCCTTTGAGATACTGAATTTCTCTCTCCTTTTTTTATGGCCAGTAAATTCCTCATGTACATTGGTTCCTCATGTATATTGCTGTCAATTGGTGTGGTGTGGCCTTCAGGTTTTGAGATCCTTGCATTCCCATGCAACCAGTTCGGTGGGCAAGAGCCTGCCACGAGTGAGGAGATCGTCCAGTTTGTTTGCACTCGCCCTTCACAGCTAACTTTCCCGTTTTTGACAAGGTAATATTTCTTTTTAACAATCTGGAGGGGCCGAAGCCCCTACAGTAATTTTATTTAAGAGAACAAAGAATTCAAATTACAAATAAATACAATTTTTTTATGCCTTTCCTTTGTTTTCCGTAAGGTTGATGTCAACGGCGAAGATCCTCCATTCATCTACAGGGCGACGCTGAAATCCAGATGGTTGGCGTGGGGCCCGTTCGGTGCGGCGCCGACATCAAGTGGAACTTCGCCAAGTTCTTGGTTGACAAACAGGGCCATGTCGATGAGCGGTATCCCAACCACTTACCCACGATAGCATCCAGGTAAGAGTTCGGAACGGTGCTATACGTACGTATATGCTCGTCGAACTTTTTCGATTCGTCAGATCTTACACAAACACTGCCTTTTACCTGCATGCATTTCTGCAGAAGGACATTTAGAAGCTGCTTTGGCACGTTGTTGAATATGTGGTAATAGATAGATGCACTGCTACATTCTCTCTCTAAATATATATCTTCAGGCGCTTGAAACATCTGAAATGTCATAATAAAGTTGTGGATCTTTTCATATATTGAGGTATAAAATTTTTTTATTTTTAGTTTTTATAATAAGTTTGGCTCCACGTTTACCACGCCGCGCTTTTAAAGTAGTGGTGTTAACTGTTACAGTATAATGTTTTCCATTATGTTTAAAAATATCTTGTACTAGCAGTAAATAGCAGGCTTCAGAATCAGTTGAAAATAAACTTGTAGAGTAGTAAATTATAACCGTCCACGACGGCGACGCGCATGGCTGCTCCCGCCCGAAGCGAGAGAGAACACACATATAAAAGCACTGCAGTGCAGGTTTGCTTGTCGCGTGGAGCCAATCACAGAGTTCACGGTAGTTCGCAGGAATCTGAATCTCTTTCTCTTGCCGCCCCGGCCGGCACCATCTTCATTTTCATTCCATTCCAGCGTCGATCGTGTTCGTATCCAATCAAACACTCCAAAATCAACACCGCGCGCTGCACGCGGAAAGCGAAGTACCAATAGGAGTCTATGGCCAGGCGGTTCCTGACGCCGGACACCGCCCACACAGGCGCCGGCGGATGGCGGCTCCGGCGCCGACGCCGTTCCTCCGGCGGCGTCGGACGTCGTACAGTGGCACCTACACGGGTCTGCCGTGAAGGTCGCCGTCGCGGGCAACGTCATCGTCGCGGCGCTCTTTTTCGCCGCCATCATCTGGCGCGTCTTCTTCACGGGGACAGCCGCCGCCCAAGAGGGCGCGGGCGCGGGCGCCGGCGCCGTCTCTCCGCAAGTGGAGGGGTCATCAGCACACGACGGCCACGGCGGTGCCGCGGAGGTGAGGGCATTATTCTCGTCGTCGGCTAGCGGTACGCCGCCGTGCGCGTCGCCGCGGTCGGGCGGACTCGCCAAAGCCGACCTCCTGGCGCTGCCGGTGTACGTGCACGGCTCCTCCGCTGAGGCTGATCAGGTGGGCGGGCCGCCGACGGCGCCGAGGGGACGACGACGGTGGAGTGCGCGGTGTGCCTAGGCGAGCTCAGGGACGGCGAGACCGGCCGGGTGCTGCCGCGGTGCGGGCACCGGTTCCACGCCGAGTGCGTGGACAGGTGGTTCCGGTCGCACGTCACCTGTCCGCTCTGCCGCGCCTTGGTGGTGCCGGCCGCCGGCGGCTCCGGCAAGTCCTCCAAGGTGCAGCCGGAGCCGGGTGTGTGATGAGATTTATTACAGAAAGCACAAGTGTTTTTGCCCATGTTATACGGTGTTATTGTAGCTGACAGTTTACAACATAAGTTGAACTTGCTGCTATCAAACCGTTCCTTTTGTGTGCGTGTTTTGTATTATAATGCATGTTTGGAATTTGGATTGATGAAATTCTGTACATACAGTACGTGCGTTTGGGCTCCATTTTTCTGAGAATACACAAGCTACATATCATCCGTCAAAAATAGTCCTGAAACCCGTTCAGCCACCTCGACCATCAGCAAACACCATCCATCCCACCATGATATATTTTTTCTTCACTCTTGTCGTCGTCGCCTGCAGTTCTGAAAACAGAGAGATCATTTATACATTTAGCTTCCACAGAACCCAAAGTGTAGCACCATAGCAGAGAGCTGACGACGGAGCCTGACGACGGATCATATATACAATCTCAGCTACCACTGAGATTGAAGAGCAGGTACTAGTATTGTGGATTGATGCATTTTAGTTAAAAGACCCGCCAGCCTTGCGTTAAAATTGTACTTGGCGTACTTATTGTGCTTAAATCATTTTTCGGGTTCTATATCTTAGGAATAGTATGAAAATATACATAGTCCATGAAAGAAAAAAGAAATAATTCATACAAATTATTTAATGGAAAATGTTCCGAAGAAACCCAATGAGAGACTAAAAATCATGTTATAGAGAAAAAAGTAGCTATCATTCCTTTTTCTAACGACTCATGTAATCCCCTAAGGTCACAAACTAATAAGGTTATCAAATGAATCATAATCACAATTGAAATGATTGAGAAAGAGATATGAGTTAGTATATGTTCTAAAGTTGCAAATAGCATAATGATAAGGCCTCATTACAAAATTGGAAATTTTGAACTGAATTCGTTTTCTAATTTACTGTATTATTTTTCGAGAATGCCGCCACTCGGATTCTAACTGAGATGCTCGAGCATAGGATGCTTGTTTTTTTTTTTTTTGGAATGTGCATCATTCCTTTGCTCTCTACCTTTTTTTCAACATTCCATCACTATCTTATCTTATTCACCGTAAGCTAATAATTAGTACTTAGATGAGAATTGATGTCATTGAACCAAATTAATATAAAGAACAAACTTAAGATGCATCATCTTATTTAAAATGGGGTGGTTCCTTAAAAAAATCCAATAACATTTCTAACATCTGATATGAATTGCCGTACCAACACCTAAGAGCAAGTATTACAAGGCTGATTCAGCCGGCTGAATGCAAACCATGTAGGAAAAAAAATATGATGTGGCAAAGAGAAATAGAGAGAGAAAAGAAGCAGGCGCTGAAATCTTCAGCCCGGCTGGATGCTCACTGCCGTTCCCAGCCAGTGGCAGGCGAAGTCTCTACGCTTGCTCCCACACCCACCTTCGGCTGGCTTACTAACCATGCTTTAAGTAGCGCATTCTCACAATAGCAGACACATCAAGAGACTGTATTTAGTAACCAGTACAGCTGACTCTGCTTATACAAATGACAACTGGAGAGCATAGCTAGGACAGGGCTTAAACATACATTAGCATATCCTGGCTTGGTAACTCTGGCCTTGATTGTAAGCAGAGTCAACTATGATGGTTGCTTATATGTATTAATAATAATAACAAATGCTTGAGTAGTACTGGTACTCCTGAGTAGCACCAAGTTTGACCCGTTGCAGTCTTGCAGATAAAAACAAAAGACCCAAGACAATCACAGATTCACAGCGAAGCCACATGGCTCATTTCGGAAATAATCAGAGCAAAGTCAACTCATATGGCAGCCGCGCCAACAGAACTCAGTTTCTTACTTCAAGTAACACACAAAAATGCCAGCACTTTTTGCAACTTGGTACTTCTTTGGGGTGAAAAATTAGTGCAACTTGTCATTTCCAGCTCTTAATAAATAACATATAGAAAAGTACTCCCTCCGTTCAAAAAAACATGTAACTGTGGGAAGCGTGCCAGTCAAATAATTTCATCTTTGACCAAATTTCTAGCAAAAACTACTAGCATTTATGTTTTGAAACAAATTTGTTATGAAAATATATTTTATAACAAATCTAAATATATTTATTTTGTCTCATAAATGTTAGTACTTTTTTTCATATAAATATGGTCAAAGTTCGCGATGTTTGACTCCTCGGGATGTGAGAATTGCATGTTTTGTGGAACGGAGGGAGTAATATGTTAGAAATATGGATCTGAATGATTCAACCAAACGCCATCGTTCTAAGTTATTACTCATGCAAGTTTATTTGTGCTTTCAATACAAATTATATTGAGTCGTTATAATCGTTCATAAGCTTGCCCGGCTGCTGCAGCAAAGCAACATCCAACCAAAGTTTAATAGGAAGACAGAACACACTAATGACTATCAATCTAAAGATTAGATGTCTACGACTAATAAGTTGGCTGATGTTGTTTTGTTATGAGAGAAAAAACGTTATACCATGACTTGAATCTTAAAGGCTTTAAGATATTATTAGATGTCCACATATCACAATTCCATTGTTGTGTAGCATTTCTCTATTTTAATTAGGACCAGTTTGACAAGTGGAGGATGGAGAGAATCAAAGGGCAGATTTTGTATATACTAGGATCACGTTGTATAACATTATTGGTACATAAGTTGAACATAAACTAAACTCGCGCTGGCGTCAAGTTGGGATACAGTGTACGTTGATTGCCTCCAGTACTACTACTACTACCAATAAACAAAGTCTGGCCAAAGATGCAGGACCAAATGAAGTCATTAACAACATATACCATTAACGGATTAGTTTTCTAAAAAGGGAAAAGTTGCCTACGGATATATTTTATCCGGTGAGCATACGCCGATAGTAAGCTAAGACCGCCAGAAAGCAATCGAGAAATTTATTATTCTTTCTATACTTTAGCAAGTCAACTTGCATCTGATTGGCAGCGAAGCAAGTTGAATTAAATTTCATACTTGAATTGAAGCGGCACATAAAACATCTACCGGCCGGGCACAATTTGCAGTTTTTTTCGCTGGGGGGGTAATAAAAATTAATGTTAAGGGCACTTTTGGACATGCACATGTTAAGTTGAGCACGTAACAAAGTCCACGATGATCAGGAATCAAGCAACGTATGGCACATGATGTGGTGCCACTTTCAATATCGATCAAATTTGTTTACTATTCTCTCTCATTTTCAAATTATAGTTCATTTTGGCTTTTCTACATTGATTTTTTGCGATGCTTCTACACTATACATAGCAAAAGAAATGAATCTAAAAAATCCAAAGTGAACTACAATTTAGAATGGGGGGAGTAATTAAGTACGTAGTTTTTTTTATAGAATATAGAGAAAGGCATCTCCAAGATGCAAGTAGGGTATATATCTATTAGTGACTTAGTGGAAGTTGATTATATTATATTAGTTATAAGAGAGTGTAGCTAAGGTAGATTAGTGACTTGCTGGAAGTTGACTACCACAAATCTGTATCTCTAGTGCTTAAGAAAAAGGAGGAAATTAAAAAAAAAAAAAAGAACTTGGCGTGGCTCCGTTTGGTCTTGAGCTGGTTTCCGTCGCACTCAAATGCTGCCCGCTACCCTGGGTTTCCGTTCGGTCTTCGCCTGCCGGGGCTCCTGTCTATCGCCTATAGCATGTCCCTCTCGCTGAGCTGAGGAGTTTGTCTTTGTGTACGCACACGCACGATGCCTTAGCTTGACGGACAGTCTGCCCTGGCATGGGCCTTCGCGTCCTGCTGCTGCTGCTATCCAGGGTGTGTCGTACCGTCGTGGGCTGCGGTGTGCGTTGTATTACATTCAAATTGGGCCGATTGTATTACATGAACAGAACACGTTGTCAAATTTCTCGAAAAAGTTCAATTTAACTCCCTGAGCTATTTCGCCTAAAAAAACTCCCTGGGCAAATAAGCACCAAAATGAGTTCATTAAGATTTAAACAATTTCAGCCTAGACACCGAAAGATACAACATGATTTTGGAACAAATCTAAAATTGGTTTCATAATTTTCTGAGTTAAAATAAAATTTCTATGGCTTGCTAAGTTTAAACTAGATTTTAGAATTTTTAATTGTATTATTTTTCAAATAAAAATATTTGGATACTTATAAAACTTTACTGATTATAAATTTTGGATAGTTTTTATAAAATGTATCTAGTTTGATTTACCACATTGAACTTTCTGTTAATTTACCCTCTCAGGATGCAAAAAGAACTATTTTTAAGAGTGGAGAGGTGAGAGATATAAATGAGACTTTTCATCAATTTTAGCAAACATATTCTTGCTATTGCTTGGGCTATTTGGGATGAAAGGAGGAATGCTATTCATGAAACAATCTTCGAAAGCCCTTTCTCCATCATGGCAATAGTTAATCACTTAATTCGATAATTCTATATTGTTAAGGGATTTAAGTTCAAGGAAAGTATTAAATCTTTTTGTATCAAAACCAAGAGCTAATGATGGATAGCTCCTGAGATGGGGATAAGCTAAATGCAGATTTTTCTGTTGAGATGGGGCAAAACCAAGAGCTCAACTCACGCCTTTTTAGATGCAAAATTTAAAATTCTAAAACTATCACATCGAATGTTGGTGGCACATGCATAGAGGATTAAATATAGACGAAATTAAAAACTAATTGTGTAGTTTGCTTGTAAATTGCGAGATGAATCTAATAAGCCTAATTAGACCGTGATTAGACACTGAACTGCTGCAACAATACATGATCTAATGATGGATTAATTAGATTCATTACATGTGTCTTGTAGTTTACAGAATCTATAATTTATTTTGTAATTGCTCCATTTTAATGCTTTAAATGTGTGCCAGACATCTCCGATGTGACATATACTACTTCAAAATTTTGCATCTAAACAAGGGCTCAGCTATATTTAACTATATATGTTTGGCCGATTACTTGAGTTTGTGGGGATTAGTTTCGCCAGGCTTGAGATAGAGATGAGAGTAGGTCATCAATGTTTGTGAAGGATTACTGGTTGCATTGGTCTCCATGTTTAAGCTCTAAGACAAACAAGCACAAGATATCATACCACTACTACCTTATATATCTTGGCAATTTTCACCATCAATATGTTAAAAATTGTTTGTAATAGTTTTCACTGCCAGTCTAAGAAACGAACTGGTGATGATAAACAATTTTCTTTTTCTCGATCGGGCCATTCACCCGTGTTTCATTAAGAAGAGGAAAACCAAATCCAAATACAAACTAAGCCAAGATACTGAGCGGACATCGTGCTACGAAAGAGAGAAAAATAGACAACAAGAACAACACAAAGCAAGCAACCTAACTACTGGAAGCAACCTCGATGACTTAGAATAAAAATTTGCCATCCCTGCGGATCCTCGCTACACGCGTGGAGCCTAGACTTTTTGAAACCCCTTCATCCCACATATTTTTCGTCTCATGACCTGTCGCCATGTGCCGAATATGCTGAATATGCTTGGAGGTGTGCACACTCGTCACTTCATACGAGTCCAAGATAACATATTTTTCATTCGCGAAGAAGAAAAATATTGAGATATTTTAGCGGAAGTACGGCCACATACATAGTGTTATATATTTGCTCACACCGTCGAGCAGATGCAAACACCACCACCAGTCCACTGCTCGAGTTCCCAGCAGACACGGTGTCTCAGGCCACATACAGATGGAATCGTCGTCGTCGTCGCCATCGTCTGTGGACAGCAACCTCAGGTTCGACTTGTACGCGGTGCTCGTGGGGCTCGGCGTCACAGCCTTCCTCGCGATCTGCTTCTGGCGCCTGTACAAGCTCACCGTGTCGGCGCGGCCGCAGGACATGATGCCCGCCGCCGCCGCCACCCCGGCCTCCGACTCCGACGCCGGCCTCAAGGCGGGAGCGCTGCGGCAGCAGGACGTCGCGGCACTGCCGGTGTTCGTGGTCGTGCACGGAGCGGCGGATGGCTGCGCCGCCGCGCCGTCCGTGGAGTGCGCGGTGTGCCTCGCGGAGATAGGCGACGGGGAGACGGGGCGCCTCCTGCCCGGGTGCGGCCACCGGTTCCACGTCGCGTGCATCGACCGGTGGTTTAGGGCTAACTCCACGTGCCCGCTCTGCCGCGGCGCCCCGGTCGTCGGGGAGCAGGGCGCGGTGGAGACGTGCAAGCCCGGCTCCGCACAGGAACAGGTGGCGGTGGTGCTGCAAAGCTGAGCGATCGAGCGAGCTGGACGTACGGCGTCAAAACCATCGGGGCCGGTCTGAGATTGTTGTTTGGATTAGACAACTTTCTCATCAATGTGGTGTGTTTGTGTGTGATGTGAACCAAACATATGCATGTCCATATTACGTGTGCGGCATTGTAGTTTGCAAAAGTGATTCTTAAAACTTCTTCTATTACTCCTTTCTTAGTTTGACATGCATGAAAAAGTTCGTTGTACTAAAGTTACATATATATGCACGGTGATATTTGGTTACGACGATGTATAGTCGGCCTGTAGTGTTGTTTTGCATATGAATATGATGCTCTCCCCTGCTTCTCTTTACGGTGAGATAAAATCTTGTCCCTAGCTAGCTTGCATCCTGGCCAAAGGCATGGCCGGCCGTAGCCAAGCAAGCGACATCCTCAGCTGCGGCAATGCCATACTGCCTGCCATTGCCATGAAGGCGAGCGGGATGCATGCCACTAGATCTCACTGATGGGAGTTCCTCCTGAATTTTATAGGATCACACCCCCCCCACCACCACCACCACTAAAAGAAAAAGACGGTGTAGTAGTCAACCAGGTACAAACGAATTCCCTGAACCTTATACGTCGGCTTTGTCCCGATACATGGGACATGTAGTGAATGTAGTCACATAAATGCACTACTAGAACGTTGAAGGCCTCTTTGGAACACATGAAAGCAAACATAAGAATAGGAAAAACATAGGAATGGCATAGGAATGCAGCTGTAAACTAAAGATTGGAAAATGCAGGAATTTGAAAGGAATGATCATTTGTATGAACCATAGGAGAAACATAGCAAATTTTTTTTAAAGAGGTTTGAGTGGATGCTATTCCTACAAAATAACATGTAAAGGCAAAATTCCTACACTTCCTATGCTCCAATCCTGTGAACCAAAGGCATGAATATTAACATTTTTATAGGATTCCCAATCCTATGTTTTTCCTCAATTTTTCCTAATGAACCAAAGGAGGCCTAAGTATAGTGAGATAGAGGTAGCAATAACATTCTCCAGGACCAACAATAAAAGGGATTTAAGGCAAAAAAAAAAAAAAAAAAAAAAAAAAAAAACTAGCTCTACTAGATCCCCTTTGTCAACAAAATTCACAATTCCTCAAAACACTCTCTTAGTCACTTATTAGGATTAGACAAGCAAACATAGGGAGAAATCCATATACCACATGTCAGATTCTAGGTTGATCAGGTTTATTCCTTCACTGGCTTTGAGATGTACTTAATTATTCGGTCCCAAAATAAAATTCAATTCTCATCTTTTTCCTGGAAGTCAAATATATTAATTCAAGTTTGTTCAAATCCATAAAGTACTAAAATTTATGTCACCAAATAAAAAAAAATTCTTGAATACGCAAAAGGTTTGCGCATCTTTTATATTAAGCAGAGAAACAATAAAGTTTACAACGACGCGCCACAAATAACGCACTAGGGGGGAAAAGAGTTATACAATCAGTTCAGCCCACCCTAGCAGAAGGAGATCAAGATGATATTACTCACTAATCAAAGATGCTTCGGACGATCAGGCGCGTCGGCTTGCGCGGCGCCTCGATTGTCTCGGCCTCTCTCCTGCGAGGATCAGCCGCAGCGCCTCCTTGTGAGAGGGGTTGTGATCCTCGAGGCAGTTGTCGTAGGCCTCCTTCTCCGCGACTGTGGGCTCCCTGCATCAATCGATGAACCCCAACCGCTACATCGCCAATATCTCGTCACGTTTCGCAACTGGTAGACGCGAGAGCGGCTGAGCGGCGATTGTCTTGCTGCGGTGCGGCATCGTTGGCGACGGCGACTTCTGCACGGGAAGAGGCAACAACGGCGACGACACCTTGCGCATCACCTTGCCTGCAAATCACTTCATCGTCGTGGTAAGGGAGTTGGCCGAAGAGGCGACCACATCCATGCCAACTGGGGTCGCCACGGTATCCACGACGTCGTACTGACCCACATGGGGTAGCAGCGCACTAGGTTCCGCTTGCATCGGACTGAAGCCGGGTGGCCACTCCAAATCGTCTACTGTGACCGCCTCAACGCCCGTGGATTCGTCGAACACCAGCCGTGTTGGCGTGACCGACAGACTCAGCTGACTGGTCGCCGAGGGTGAGGCAAGGTGGGAAGGCGCTTGCTGCGGCGTCGACCCATGTTGGGGAGGATCCTGTGGGGCGTCCACGATCGACGGTGACTGCGGGGCGACCCAGATAAGAGTGTGCGAAGCCGCGAGCTCGAGCAACATCAGGTCGTCCGCAGGGTCGCGTCCATACGCAAGGCCACCGAAAACGGGCCGGGTCGACCTCGGCTACGCCGATTGACTCGCGATGCGTGGACATTGTCGAACGCCACAGTGCCTCGCCGCCGCTGTGGCGCCGGTGTCGACGTCGGTGCCGCTGTCCTTCAACGCCGCCCCCGCCCACGCCACGCCCGGCGCAGCCCGGCTTGAGCCCGCCGCACCATCAGCATCAGGGCCAGGCGGAGCGACGATTGCATCCCCTGGTCCGGCGTCCTCGAGGCGATCCAAGCCGGCGCTACACTCGCCCAAGTTGATATCCACCGCCGGCTGACACCGACGCTGCCAACGCCGCAACCGGGGCTCCCGGCACCGTTGTAGAACCAAGTGTGGCCCCAACCAAATCCGATGGTGCACCGCTATCGACGGCTCGCCGCGGCGGGTCGGACCCCCTTGCCGAGGACCGCGTCGCGACCCGAGGCAACTTGCAGTCCCTAGCAAGGTGGTGGAGTCCACGATAACGAAGGCAACGCCGCGGCAGCCAACAGGAAGCCACTCGGTGTGAGCAAGACAAACAATTGAGGCACCTGTCGCGAAGAGCAGCGGGGATCTTCCGGGAGGTGGTCGTGGTTTAAGCTCATTTGGGGGCCGTCGGCGCGTCTCTGGCGGGAAAGGATGTCACGCCACCCATCCGTGTTGGGGGCGACACCGTTCCACAAGCAAACGAGGTGCTGCCGCGCGGGAACACGACCTTCCGCTGGCCGAACCGGAATGCCGCTCACCAACTATGCCCGGGGTCTGCGTCTCAATCCACGTCTTCTTTGAGGCTCGTGCCGCCCAGAAGCCACCTCCGTATGGCACGCGACCATAGCGGAGCCAGCCAGTGGTAGCGGTCGTGCCTCCCGAGGCGGCGTCGCAGTCTTCGGCGGTCGAGAGGCGGCCTCTAGGTAGGATGGCGGAAGATCATCGCCGGACGCGTCGTCATCGTCCGCCCACCGGCGGTACTTCAAGCGCCCTACCGAATGGTCCGAAGGGTGGAAAGGCACGGCAAGGGGCGACAGGATGGACGACGAGCTCGGGGCAGGGGCCGACGGGTGGACGAGGAAGACGTCGAGGGTAGAGGTCATGCCGACTGCCCCAGTTGCCCGCGGCGAAGACGTCAAGCGCGCCCCGACAGGTGTAACCTCGCCGGAAGTTTTGAGCGATGCCGAGCGCGCCACGACGGAAGAATCCTCATTGGAAGCAGCGAGCGACGTGTCGTCGAGGCTGTCATCGCCGTCGTCCAAGGCGTCAATGATGCTGAGCAGCGAGCCGTCCGTAACGCCGGGGAATGCCGCGGAGGAGAGCGGCACATCGAGGATGTTGGCGGCAGCTGCTTCGACCCTGGCCGAGGTCTCCCCGACCTCAAGGCTAGGAGAGGCAATTGCATCGCCCACGCAGGCCCCGGTTGAGGTGTCCCCCACCTCTAGACCGGGAAAGGTTGGTGGCCGAATCGAGGCCGCGGGCGGTGGAAGCGCACGACGCTATCTCTGGTAGCGATATTTGTGGCCGGCGAAGACAGCGGCGCCCGCAAATCGCCCACAAAGACCAATCGCCTCTACGAACAGCAGGACGGCCGTTGAGGAGGAGCCTATGCACGGCAGAGCACCGGCCGAGGCGGCGCGCCCATGGCTAGGAGCGGAAGGACGGCGTCCCCCATCAGCACCGATAGCGCCCGCCGCCCATGCGGCGCGGCGGCGGCGGCTGGCCGACCTTCCTCGAAGGCGGCGACGCCGCTGAAGCCATCTTGGCGGAAATTCCCGCGACGCTGGGCGCCGGCACCAGATCCGGGCGAGCCCGTCCCGTGCGGCGGCGGAGGCCGTCGCCGGAGGCCGCACCGGCACCAGGCGGAAGCCACGGGGGGAAGTGGCGACGGCAGGGTCCGGGCGCCTAGGGTTATGGCGGCGTAATCGAAAGGGCCGACATTCTCATCGAAGGAGAAGGAGAAGGAGTTGGGGCGGCGCCGCGAGGGCGGCTTCACTGTCGGGGTGGAGGAGTCGGGGTCCTGGAGCATGAGCCACTAGAGTCTTTGTCTCGTGCACTCTTGTCACCAAATACATGAAATATATTTCCATATGAAACCTGTATTTGGAGATATGATTGTTGATATTATTTCTATAAATTTGATCAAAAAGGGTTGACTGACTCTAAACTTATAATTGCGTATCTTTTTTTTTTGGGTATCCAACCTAGTTTTCTATATTAATTTTCAGTTAAAATGTTATTCTTGCAGAAGCAATCTTCACGATAATAATACAAAAACTTTAGCCGTATATGTATTTTACATTATCTTGCCTTATCTTTGTACTACTAGATGAAAATAAATTTGTTATAACATTTTGTAATCGAAGACACGTCCTGAAGATGGATCCAATTATGACTTCTATGTTTTCAAGCGCTAGATAACTTCTGAAAAGGTCGTGTATTGCAGCAGCTATCTACTCTTTCTGACTTGAGCGTAAACATATTATACAGTACTACTAAAACAACTTGGAGCTAACTAGTCTCTGTACCGGTACGGACGTCCTTAACTCCTTATGACTAACCCACACATGATGGGGCCACAAGGTCGTCTGGTACAAAGACTATTTTATAAATTCTTATTTTTTTTACGTGCTACTGGACTCAAATGTTCATCAATGCTTAGGCTACGTGAAATAGATCAGTTATTTGATCGTCACTATTCACTACTTTTTCTTCTACTTTTCTCTTACCACATTAGATCTAACCAACTAAATAGCTAGACGTAGAGCACGCAGACCGACAATAAATCTCATGGGAATCCCACCATCGATTTTGGAAAATTCGGTCAACCGCCACAGAGTAGAGACTGAGACATGATCAACCCTAAACACCAACGAACACCTAAAACACCCTCAGATATATCAACATGATTTCACGTGCATAAGCTGTCAATTTAATCTTGCTGTCAGCAACTCAGCAGTGCTTCGACTGAGACATCACGCTGACTAAGCAAAATATTACATTAGGACTCTGGCAATATTATATATATACTAATAATGACGACTATTACGTAAATAATCTATCGCAAACTACTGACAATGATCCCAACAGAAGGTCTTCTTCTGTTCGCTGTACCATATTAATAACTAGGAAACATGCGCACGTTGCTACGGGTTTATGATAAAAAACTGGATTATTTGTAGTTCAAAAAATTCAATGATTTCTGTTTTATGTTCCAACATGGTTTAACCACTTTATGTCATGCCTTGACACACGTTCTAACATGTTGGTTTAACCATCCTTTGTATCATGCCTTGACACACGTTGTAACGCATGAACTTGTGAAGCTCATAGATTAGTTATTATGTCATGTTTCTTTGTTGATCTTAAAATTTTATTTTCGTCACATTGCTTTAACTGGTGCAAGCTTTTAAAACGTTGGATCATGGAAACAATCTTAAATTCAGAAAATAAAAGCTAGTATACTTGTGCATTGTTATGAATTTTTACTTCTATTAAAAATAACTTAACAAGTGTAGAAATGAATTCGATTAGGTTAGACCCAACTTACTTTATTTTCTCTATGTTCTATCTCTCCATATTTTATTTTAGTCAAGTGTAGTAATGATCATTGTTATGTGCATTGTTCTATTCTCTCTCCCTCTCTCAATATTTCTTATCAACATTATACTTATTTTATACAACAATTAAACATATTATCAACGTTTCTGTACAATAGTAGGAAAGTAAAAATAATAATAATATTATCTATATACTAGCAAATATGCCCGTGCGTTAGAACGGGAGAAAGAAAATATCAAATGACTCGTAGGTGACGTCCTTGGTCCCCGAGTAGAGCGGCGAGTTGTCGTCGGTGTTCTTGTAGCGCTGGCCGATGAGCGTGCGCGCTGAGTCCGACAGGAACGCATGCTGCCACTGGTACTCGTAGCTCTCTGCTCCGCCGCGAACTCCAGGATCGCGTTCCCCACCATGATCCCCTTGAGGCCGATGGCGAGGATGGTGGCGGCAAGCTCCAGGACGTAGTGCCCCGCGTAGCTCTCACCGACGATGAACAGGTCGCCGCCCTATATACTACAGCGAGTCGTCCGCGGTCATATTGTCAGCCATTACCCACGTCCGTGTTGGCAGCTTACGAGAAGCACATGAACTCGTATCTCGAACCAGAAGACAGCCAGGGTTCGACTCGCAGGTGCATATCAGCGTGTGGGCGGCGTGTCGTTTGCTGCCGCGTCTTGCACGCGGAGATGGCCGACGGACCAGGCCAGGACATGCGAAGCGGCATCAACGTGTGTCGTGTGGATAAACCTCTCCGCCGCGCGCCGGCTGACCAGATGTATCTGTGCATGTATGTGCGAGGATCGGAAGATGTATATGTCGTGTATATATGTGTTCCGGCTATTTGGTTGCCATGCATGCTCCATATGAGACTCGGACGGATACGTGTAGGACGGTACTGACACATTGCGGGATCAAATACTTGGACCCACGTATTTTTGGTATTTTCATGGGCTTTACTGGAGTCCAGTATAGATACGGAAAAGAGGTGAAAGAAAACGATGGTGAAAAAAAAGTGGCAGAAATTTTCATGCTTTATTAATAGGTATAGATATAAAAGAAGAGGAGAATTAAATTGAAGAAGAAAGTATCGATGCTCTCTCGGCCAAGCCTTCCCAGTTGCAACCAGCACGAGGAACCTAATATAATGTCCGGTCCAATATGACTACAGCTACAGCCTGCAGAGCCGCTCAATTCACTGGCAGTGCGCTAGTAATGGAGATGGCAATGAAAGACTCGATGACGCCCTGACGACGTTCCTGACGTTGGGCAGGAGAGCGAGGATCTAGTTCATCCCATTCCCGGTGCCGGTGCAGGAGACGCCCTTGCGTGTTTCATTAGCACAGATGTCCTTGCTGCTCTTGTGGATCTCCTCCGTGTACTCTTGCAGCTGCACCCTGAGCGCCATCAGCTCGTAGTTGAGGGACTCGGACTCCCAGAGCTGCTGCACCATCAGGTAAGGGTCCAAGACCCAGCAGACCTCAGTGTCGACGACGGGATATCCACTTCCTCAACAGATTGGGTCGGTTGGAGTTGGAGACGGACTCTCAGAAATTTGATCCTTCCTCCTTATGTCTCGTAACCACGCAGGAGTAGGAGGCAGAAAGCAGAGAGGAACTCGTATCTCTATTGGATTCTGGGGGCTGGACGCCTGAACACGGACTCGTATACGTACGACGGAGGGAGACAGAGCGATACACGGGGTATAGACTGCACTGGCAGACCCAAAGAATAGGTGGACAAGAAATTTTCTCTTTTTATTAGTAGGTATAGATTAGTTGGCTTATTTAGTCAAACCCAACTTATGGTGTATTTTTGTATTTGTACATGAATAAACTTAAATTTTGCTATGCATATATAAATATACATAGCTTTGTACATAAATAATATATATGTGTACAAAAAAATAAAGAAACAAAGAAACGTATTTCCTTCCTCTCTCTTTGGGTCCGCTCCTTTCCTAGCCCCACCCTCCGCTCATGTTTTTCCCCCATTTCTCTCCATCTGTTCTCCCCTACCACTACTACCTCTTCTTCCACCCTGTCTCAAGCGCACCGCCCCGGCGTCAACGGTGAGTCGCCTGGAAGCCCGAAGGTCGAAGGTTGCTTCGCCCGCTCTAATCTGTGTGCAGCTGCCGCGGGGGGTACGCGACGGACGACGTGCGCGGCGCAGGCATCGACGGTGAGCAGCCTGCGCACCTATCCAAGCGTCTCAGCCATCTCACGGCGTCGCAGCTCCGGCCCTCCGCATCTCCAACCCTCCGCCCGCACGGCCTCGGCCGTATGTAGCCTCAACACGTCGGTGGCGTTCAGTTATAAAGAATTTAGGTTTTAAACATTAAATACAAAGAAGAAGTACACCATTCTTATTGACCTATGATGGAGTACACCGCTTAAGAAATGCATTAAGCAATCCCGGGAGCAAATCCTTTCTGTTTTCTTATATACAAAGTGTGTAACTGAACCATAAGCCACCAGATCAACTTCTTAAAAAACATATTCCTGTATAGGTGATCTAGCTAATCTCTGTCCTAGAGATGAACAACGTCGACCGGCAAGCCAAGCATAGCAGATCGCACTACCCAAATGGCGGTGATCGCGTCACAACAATTAACCAAACGGCAAGAGACAGAGCGCGTACCCGACGATGTTGGTGGCGTCCGCAATCTTCAACTTGGCTGACGCACAATAGAGTACGAGCACCGTTGATCTCAGGATGACGATGGATACACGGATCAGGTGGCGTGGAGGCGAGGACAGTGGAGCAGATTGACATTGCGGCGTAGATCGAAGTCAAGGATGGCGTAGCAAGTGGAGGACTCGAGGTAGAACAAAGTTGTGGACGACGGAACGACGCGGCGTCGCACGGGGCGGCTTCCCGTCGTGGCGTAGCAGTACGTGGAGGAGGTCGGCGGAATGGTGTTCCACGACGACGACCACACGGCGGATGCGACATCGCATGGGGGCGGCTTCTCGTCGCGGTGTAGCACTATGTGGAGGAGGACGGCGAACGCGCGATCGCGCTGGAGAAGAGGAGATTGAGGTTCTTTGGGTGTCATTCTTATACCTGGTGTTGCAAAACGAAGGTCTTGTTTCCTGTTCGTCGCGCCCGATCACACGGACATAATATGGAAATTAATTTGACTCACAAAAGTAGTGCATGCGGATCTTCCTAATTTGAGTTTCCTATTTTGTCTCACGGAAGGGCATACATATCTTCTTATTTTGATCGCATGATTGACATGCGGGCATGCAGATCTTCCTATTTTGATCCCATGATTGACTCGCGGAAAGACAGAGTGGTATGGCACGTGGGGGTTATTAGGAGCGAGGTCGCATGAGGGAGGGTAGACGGACAAACCAAAGATTATCGTATTATTAGGAAGTCTTACTTTCGTTCTTTTTATGTTATAGAGATATTAGTTTCACTTGCACATTTCATTTAGCACTGCAACGTAACCGATATCTTTTTAGGTGCACGCCAGGCCAGCACGCTGCAACTATTGTTTACAAAAAATGATCTTGTTACTAAAATCAGCACATAAATAATTAGCACGATCGTTTTATACTGTATTTTTTATCTATAAATATTTATGAGAACTTTAAGCTTATGAATACTATGAAATTTAATAGAATCTACATGTGTGTGCAGGTTAGCGGCAAAGTAAATAACAACTTAGTTATGCTTCAGTTAAATAAATGTAAAAAGAAAAGAAAGGAAAAAAAGGAATTGAGTACACGGCTATTATGTTTTTCGAGTTGGAGTACCTATATCGGTACCCACAGAATAGTTTGAGTACCGACCGTTACGTTTTTAAGTTGGAGTACCTATCTAGTATCCACGTAGAATAGTTTGAGTACCTAACTGTTAAGTTTTTAAGTTGAAGTACATATTTGGTACGCAATAGTTTAGGTAATAGTTTACTCAAATAATATTTAATTGGTGCATTTTACATTTTCAAATAATATTTAATTATATACTAGTGGTGCACGTACAGCCCATCGATCCACCTGTGGCCCATCTGAGGCCTGTTTTGATTGATGCAACAAATGAAGGGGAAATTCCCACAAGTCACACACGTAAAAGAATTATTATTATTAGTACCGAAAGGAGTATTTGCAACAGCAGAAAACTAGCATAAAAATCCAATGGCCAACTCTCTTGTTGCCGGGCCTGGTAGCGCAGGCTTGTAACCCTAGCTCTGGGGGCAGGAGTTGACAGGATTGGGCTATCTCGATTTCTTGATGATGAACTCTGTTGGCTCAGTCCTTGAATCTTTGGGCTCTTTGCCCTTGGATTTGATCGGTGCCCCGATTTCAAAAATCTTTGGGCTCTGCCCTTAGATTGGTTTAAGGCTTGGGTTACAGGCCCTTGTGTTAGGCATTTCAGTTGGGCATGATGACTCAACTGAAAGTTAAGGCAAGAAATTGCCCTAACGAACCCAATAACAAAACGAGTCCAAGGGAGCGAGCACTCTCAGGAAGTTGAATAATGGCCCCTTCCTGCCAATTCCTTTTTTTTTTTTTTTTTGATTTTTTAATCTATCCTTTTCATTAGTATTTTGTTATATAATGATTTCTCTCTTTCTAACATTTTTCTTGTTAGTATAGAATCATATGCCCGTGCAATGCCTACCGGGAGACAAATGCTTAATATTAGATGTTGACACGTGGCTGCCTTACGAAAATCGAACGCAGCTTGTTGGATAGAATAAGCTGAGTCTAATAGGATGGTGGGAGACAACCGTAGCGCAGCACGGTGGATTCGTGGACGCAGAAACCACTTGTAAGAGTTTTAGCTGCCGTCCAATCACAGCCTGATACGCATGGGTCGTATTGGTAGGCACGGTACGGCCGGGCCGTAGCCCAAGTTTTTTTCTTGTGCATTGCAATAGGATCTGTGGGAGACAAATGCTTATTTATATTAGTATTTTGTTATACAATGATTTCCTCTTTCGAACTTCTTTCTTGTTAGGATAGAATAATGTGCCCCGTAATAGGATCTGTGGGAGACAAATGCACGTTACAAATTGAAATTTACGCTTGGCTGAGACTACGAGAAAATGCTTGTCCTAAGAGTTTTATATGTAATGAATTAATCTAAATGGCACGTATATTTTGGATTCATGTGTGGTAATTGCTCTACGCATCCTTGGTCTTGCCGTGTTGTTAAATGGCACCCTTAGCCAAGTAGTCATCTGTTGTTTCTTCTTGATTATGTCCGAACTTGGAAGTGTCCCGCATATAAACTACTCGGATAGAAGGATTGTGGGTGGGCGTTAGCGGCGGCGGGTATTTAGGAGGAATTTTTGGAGTCTGAATTTTAATCACTAATAATTTTTATCACAATTTTCTTTGAAGAAGATTCAAACTGAAGGTTAGAAACGTGGTGCAGGCTCAGGATCCTTGAATTTCAACTATGTTCAAAAGTCACCGATAGAATCATCAAAAGTACTGGGCAAGAATGATTTAGACAGGCAAAAGTGAAAGAATCGGCTGATTATAACATGTTAGTAGTACTATTAAGCCGTGCGTTCTTGGCGCATCGTCCAGGCCGTCCAGGCCCCCCTCAGATGCATGCAACAACGGCTTGGTGCAATGCCGCGTTTGCTGAATGTATAAGCAGCTACATATAGAAATGAATGAATATCAACAATCATGTTTGAGGACCGATGATGAACCTGCTTATACATGCAACTAAGATTAAATCCATGAATATGCTTATTGCCTCAAATAACGTACAACTACATGCATGATCAGGCAGTGGCACCACACAACGGCGAGAGGCGGATCTCGTGGAGCGGGCAGCGGGCGTAGTGGCCGGCCTGCCGATGGACTACGCATGTGGAGCAGGGGGTGGCCCTGCCGTCTGCTGATGGCTTCCGGCGCAAGGCCCAACGGTCGGCGGCGACAGCGAGGCCCGACGGCGCGGTGCAAGGACCACGGCGACCGCGAGGCCTAACGGCGCGGTGCAGGGACCGGCGGACCGGCGGCGTGGAACCACCCACGTACCCTTTGCAGTAGCGAGGTACGTATATAAGATCGATCTGCCCTCGCGTGACAGCCCCGACGATGGCGGTTGTGGGCCCCTCTCCTACCAGCGGCCGGTGATGGTGATGGTGAACAACATGGCAGAGAAAGGACCACAACATCAACCAGTTCCTGGCCGGGGCGGCCTTCGACACGATGATCAGGGCTGCCGGGGTGCCGCGGCAAGGTGCACTCGCCCATGGCTTCATAGAAACTGAATGGTACTACTATCTGTTGTCTCAAGCATGCAGGCCAGTAGGACTGCATCGTACGACAGCTGTAGGCTTGTCTTCCTTCCGAGCCAAGAAGCCGACTTCATTCTCGAATCCACGCTCACGAATAAACCTGCCGGCTCAGCCGTCCGCAGCCGGCTTGTCTTGCCTCGGCTTGCTCCAACAGCCCGACGGACTCTGCTGACTTCGGGCGCAAGGTACCGGCTGCCTGGCTTCCAGCACACGCACCTCAGGGCTCAGACCATCGGGATCTGATCGTTCTTGCCGGTACATGCTCATCCTCCTCCTCCGCTGTACAGCCGATCGCCATCAGCTTCACCACGCTCGCCCGGCCATCGTTCTTGCCGGTACGTGCTCATCATCCACCTCTGAATCTTTTTTGCTGATTGTTGGAAACCAAACTGTGCAGAGATAATAATATTTTCAAACTTGTTGTCCACACCTGGAGGCTACAGTTAGGGAAACCCAAGGTTTCTGTCTATTTCAACTTCAAGTCACATGGATCCATTGAATAGGATGCATACTGAGATCTATAGTGGCTATTGTTATTTCAGTTCATTCGTTTGTGATGCAATCCCCTTAATTTGGGTCTGACGTTGCAACATCAGTGGATTTAGGCCTGGATCGACCTCAGATTCTTTAAAGCTAGGTCAGCACACGTTCTCTAGTGATAGGCAAATAAATTAGTAATTCTAAGTTAACTAGCATATGGCGTCCAAACATAGTGTCTGTTAGAGATTTTTATTCTATTTTCGTATAGAGCATGCTAGGTAAAAAACAGAAGATGGCCTTCCTTGTTTGCAATCACAACTGCTGAGTGTTAGGGTCAGCCCTGATTGCTACAAAATCTGAATCGACAGTGGCGGCTGCCAATTGGAGAAAAAAATCTGGTCTAGGAAAATTTGTTGGCATGGTGGCTTGGAAAGGGTGCTTCTGTAGCTTCAGTTACAAGGACCAGATATTTCTAAAATGGCAAGAACAAAAGAAACGCTGATGATGAAAAAAATAAGAACGGTATACTTAAGTTATGCAATTTTAATGGGCATCATATAATCTTGTTTACTGAATTTTAATACCTAACTAATGTTTTTACCATATATTTTTTTCTATTGGTATGCATTGAGATTCCTTACCTTTGTCACCTGAAAAAAATGAATACTGTGAACCATTGGGGAGATGGAAGCAGCTCAAGTCATATGTGAAATCAATTTACTTTGATGTGCATAAACAGTAAAGAGCATGAAGTTAATTGCAGAAGCGTTATATTGAAGTATTTTTTGTTTGTTATATTGATTCAGATCAATTTCAAATCCATTGGAATAATTTGGGTGATACCACAATTTTTGTTGTTGTTTATTTGAGACAGATTGTGTTCTTATTGAAAAGATTGGAGTTCTGATTGGTGAACTTGAGCTTACATATCTGATGGATTGATGTGAAAAGGGAGCTGCCTACCTCGACTTGAACTGTACAAGGTTTTCTTCTTGTTTTTTAGAGAGCTACCAGGTTTTCTTTTCTACTGTAATTCATATCAATGTTAACTTGCAGCATATCTTATTGTCTTTCCCTCCTTGCAGGGGCAAGTTCACAGTTGTGATTTAATATATTATTACTTGCCTGACCATTACTTTCAGCCACATGCAACAGATGTCACTTGCTCTATTACATCTTTGAGAAGTCAAAGTTTTTTTTTTGCCAGGTATTCCATTTGGCCTTGATTGTTTTAGTACAAGAAAGAATTATATCTTTACTTGACTTTTCTAGAAATTTTGTATCTTGTAGGATTCACAAATCAGTGAACCATATAGCTGTTCAGGTGTCCTGACAGTTTTCTGTAGATCAATTTTTATATAAGTACACATTGGATGGTTCCTGCAAATTGACAGGCAGATTTGAGACAACAATTGTTCTGCAGCAGGGTAATTGGAGGTTATGACCTTCCTTGGATTTCAATTCTTTGGGTACTCAATGATTTACGCTTTTAGTACCCTTGACTCAACTTTGTTTCTGCAGCAACTGTAATCAGTGACGAAATTGAGATGCCAGTCAACAAGGCTGACAAAATCAGTGCATGAACAATTGCAAAAGATTGTCCTTATCAATGATTTGACAACAATGTTTATGAAGCTAGCACCTATGGAAGAAGTTACGAAGAGGGTTGCAAGATTAAAAGCTCATTGAGGTCTGACATTTTGATGTTGGATCTGCTCACTTGACCTTATTTCTCAAGAAAAAGTCTGAAACTCTATTTTTTTATCAACATATTTTTCAGGTAGGATAATAAGAAAACAAGAAGGAAAATCTCCATTATTTGTTAAACATTCTAGTCATTGCCCTGCTGTCTCCATGGACGACGCAGTCGGCATGACAGGAGCAAGCCAGGGAGGTGCTAGTCTTTCCGCCATTGTCTCCATCGACGACCCCGCCGGCATGGTAGGGGAAGGAGCCGAGGGAGGTGGTGCTTGTACCGTCGTCCCCATGGTTGATGCAGCCGACAAGATAGACGAAGGATGTCGGGAAGAGAATGTTTCACCATCCAAAAACAATCTGCCGCCCATGTTTCCTCCCCTCTGTTGGTGGAGCCAAGGGAGAGCAGCTAACACAGGTACAATCATCAATTTATTCTTAGATATTCCTCTTCGATCTTTTGTGGAGTTTCGTCATGTATAAATGAGTGCAATACTATTACTGTACAATACTTACTATTCAATTGTGTGTGTTTAAAGGTAATCGACATCACTATTTTGTTTCCATTGTGGTACATGACTATGTCTTCACAAAATTTAGGTAATGGCTTTAATGCAGCTATGGCAAGCTGCAATAAATAGCAATTGAGTAGAGGGAATGAAAGATTACGCAGCTGTTACATTAGTTTAGTAATTACCTCTTTGTGACAGGTTTTAAGCATTCTAGTTTCTATCATTGTTAGATCTTTTGTGATGTAGCTTCTATATGATACGACAGTTTACAGTTCCATTCCATACCCTTCTTACTGAATGTACCAACGACAATGTTTGCATGTATAAACTGGTCTTATGTCTTGTGTTTATATGTACAGGAGGGGGTTGACAAAGCTGAAATAAAATTGATCACACCTGAAGTAGGAATGACTTTTCAATCCGAGGAAAAGGCTTATGAGATGTACAACACCTATGCTGAAATAAAATTGTAGAATGTGAGAAGGTTGTAGCTAGTCTAAGGTCAAATGAGTTGGATGCTGATTTTCAATCACGCATAAAGATCCCAGTTACCTACATTCCAAATCTTCCTTTGTTGAAAACTGCGGCTGAATCATATACAAGGAGAATGTATTCAGAGTTTGAAGAAGAATTTAAAAAACAGTTCACATTGTCTTGTGAATTGTTGAAGGAGGTGGGGACAACCTCGACATTCTTTGTTAACTACATGGACTCTGATCGAGGAGCGACAGTAGTATTCAACACTCAAGACTCCTCCATTACATGCTCTTGCCGAATGTTTGAAACCATAGGTATGTCTACTATTATGTTGCAATTTGTACTTTGTATCCTATAATATAGGTTGTTTAAAATGGCAACTATATCTTACAGGTTTATTGTGCAAGCATGCTCTTAGAGTCTACAATATCAATAGAGTATACAATTTGCCATCGCAATACATTCTTCCTAGATGGACAAAATATGCCAAAACTGGATTTTATATTGAGAAACAAGAAAGTGAGAATGGAGGATTGGAAACACAGGCAGCACTTATATCTCGACAGGCCACATCTCTTGCATTGAAGTGTTCTTCATCAAAAGAACTTCTTGATAAATTGCAGAAAGCCATACATGACTTGAGCTTGGAAGCGGATACTTATCTAAGTGAGATGCGTGAAAAATCCAATGAGAGTCCTCCAATTCCAAATGAATGTGTCCGAGAACCATTGCATGGTGTAATATCATTTAAAACTCCTCAAGTAATAAAAGGTCCAAAGAATACACGTATGAAAAATGTTGTTGAAAAAGAACACTGGGAAGAAGAAGAAGAAGGAGGAGGAGGAGGGTGCTCGGAGGAAAGGTAGTGACTTGCCCTGTACCTTTTGCTTATGTGAAAATGTCACTTTAAACAACCTATTCTCATATATATTTTATTGTAGCTGAAGATCTGGAACATAATGTTGTAGAAAGAAGAGATGAACGTGCTGGGCTAAACCAAACAACTGTAAGACATTAGCTATTTTGACATTTTTTATCCCCTTACTGAATGGTTTGTGAACACTTTCTTATGCTATAATAACACAGGTTTCTAATGTTGGCTCATCTTCTGCCATGGGTGTCCCTTTATTTCAAGCTGGATATGCTAATTCACTGGTGCCTCGATTCAATTTATTTGCAAACCCTTGTGCAGTGGCTGCTTCACACATACCAGGAGGATACACAAGTCTCTTAATGGGAGTTGATCAGAATGTTGTAGTGCGAACTGCTGTTAGGAAGTTGGATTTTCATGGAGTGGAAAATCATGCTATGTAACTGGGCTCTTTTGTTGTCAAGGGTGCTTTTAAATTCAAACATGTTCTTTTCTCAGCTTGAATGTTACTATAAATTTTATGAGTTTGAATTCAGACATGTTCTTTTGTCTTAATTGCCACTTTGTGATGGGTTTTTCGTATTCTAGGTTCTATCAGTGTCTGTCATTTTTGAACCTATCATTTTTCCTATATAGGGTCTGCCATTTTGAACCTGTCATTGTACCAAAACAAAAACCTTTCATCAAAAATACAAATATAGGGACAGAAGCCGCCATAGCAACACTGCCGCTATTGAAGGCAGTGAACTGTCATGCAGTAGCACAACCCACACACATAATGAAGAGTTGAAGCATGGCTAGGGAGCCCTGCGGCTGCCATACCCACACACATAATACAGAGTTTCAGTATTCTCCATCTCAGAAAAATGATGCAATGGTCCTCCAAGGTTGAGCTTTATTAATTTATAATATGGGTACAAATATAGTTTGCTATTACATGATCTATTACATTGAATGAACTCACAAAAACTTAATTTAACTTGATGTGCCAGGAAGATGACCCATGGCTGCTTCTGTCTGCCCACTTCTGTTCTTCTTAGCCTCCAGTCTTCAGTTTGAGCTATGCAGTAATCCGGTAGTGGTTCATACTTTCGGGGAGAAACTTCCCATAAGGAGGCAACAAAGATGCTAAAGAAGCCCTATAAAAGATTTAGTACAAGGGATAGCCAGTTGCCTCAATTAGATTGATTGGCTTGTAACCTCTGTCACCTTGAACCTCAGAAAGATTGCACTGCAGGAAAATAGAAGATATTGTGTCAGATCATGATTAGAATCATAAACAAGGAACGTCGGGGTGACAAAACAAGGAGCACCTCGTTAGGTTGAATGCAATTTTTTCACCGCAAAATTATTTAGCATAGTGGACAGCAAAGTCCTCTGCTTTCACTGTAGAGAAATGACTCATCAATAGGCTGCTTGGGAAATACACTCCATGGACAAAACTTAAAAATCATTAATACACCAACTGTAAAGAACCTTACATTTTGCATCTACGATCAATGTCAGTACAATATAGGTCAACCCAGCCAGAGTCTTCAACAGCCCACACAAAAAAGAAGTGATCTTTGCAAGAAAACAGGGCTTTGTGGATTAGTAGTAGTACTGTATCTCAATGCTTTACGATGGCTTTCATAGATGTTGAATTCATGAGCATGAGATCCAAGACTGCAATTGTCTTCCTTTTTTAGTCCCAAAAATATCAGCTCCCAGGTCCTAGAGAGACAAAACTGGTACAATGAATATGACAGTGAACTGGTACAAGGAAGAAACTACCATGAAGAATAACAGTGAACTACTAAAAGGGCGTACCCAGTGCCGTAGGCTCCCGCACTTCGCGGGGTCTGGGGAAGGGTATTTTAGCGCCAAGCCTTACCCGCACCATGTGCAATATGCGGAGGCTGGGGCTTGAACCCGGGACCTTCCGTTACAAGGCGGTAGAGCACTACCGCTTGCACCAGGCTACTACATTTCCATTTTCTGTTCAGTTTGAATATTTTTGACATTCTTAATGCAGGAGAAAATAAGAATTACTCAACTAATTCACATGTGCTGTCAAACATAAAGGCGATCTCTTCCTCCTTCCCAACATTACATCAACATGTTTTTTAAGTCAAAATATGGCATGAATTTTATTTTTTATAGTAGTCACGTGAAATTTAAAACAACAACTTCATACTTCTAATGCTGATCGTCAGAGTGTGCATACCAGAAATAAATAGACATGCACATGTGTACATTTCAGATATGTCAAAGGTCTACACAATATTGTCCGATAGTAAAATGGGAGAGTAAATTTGAGGTAACACATGACCACATACATGTGCAAACTGCACACTACTCTATACCAGACTAATAGTTTCCAGGAACACGAACATCCCTTTTGAATATATTAAACCTGTCACAGAAAGTCATAATAGCAATTACTACTGTTTATTTTTTTTTATTTTCTTGCATTTCCTTATTAGTGGTATAAACCACAACTAATTTCCTAGTGAAATGTCTCAGGATAGTAGTAGCTCCCGGATGAAGGCAGGACCATCCAAGAACAGAGTAAAACTAGAAGGAAGCACATCAGTGATAGCACTGAGCATTCCAAATCCTCAACGTCTAAGAACATTGCCATCGAAGCACTCCAGGAATTCAAATGTAGGCTCCAAAAAAGAATTGAGGGATTCAGTTCACAGAACCTATAAAATTAATGAGGATTGGAAGGAGAAAATGCTAGAGGCCAGTGATGAAGTTCTAAAATTTCTTAACAAGGACTACCATGCCTCTCCCCATAAGAGGAAACCTGTTCACAACTAAGAAGATGCTTATGCCAAATCCTAGTCTTGTAACCTAACTTAATGCTCTAATGATGAGCCAGTATGATATACTGCTGCTTTACTTCATTGTGTGTAACAAGGAATAATGTGCCACTGTTCATGCTTATCTACCATGGTTTTTCTCCAGTGCGCCATATACTATATGAAGCTGTCGAAATCTTGAAGCCCGGCCTTAAGAGATATATAAAGGCATAGTCAGGCCCACAGTAACCTTCTTAAGAATACATCACAAGCAACATCTTATGAATAAAGTAAAGTAATCAGTTCATGGTTCACATTAGAAGCTAAATAAAGAGTATGTAGGAGAAAACTACATTTGCCCAAGTCTTGTACACAAAAAATACAACATGTGTTTACTCAGTTAGAAACTTATAACCCAGCAACTACCACTGTATTTACGTTACAACCAGCGAGTCAATCCAGCAGGGCTTGCAATTCTTGTCTGTCAAATGAACTTGAGTTTCAGCAGATATTATCACTCATATATGTAAATAAATAGGGTAAAGGGCATTTTTAGGCAGCCTGCTTGCCTCGAAACATAGAAATATAAGAGGGTACAGTAGATTCAGTCATAACAGTTCGATCAATCCTTGAAACTAGGATGTCAGTACACGATATTCATCAAAGATCAAGTAACCAAAGGCCGGAAAGTTTAATTTGTTAAACATTCAGACTTAGCTTGATCGGACAAGCATATAAACACAAGAGGATGTGTGTGACTTAGTGATTGTTCATAGCGATTGTTTCAATACTGAACTGTAAACTTGAATTCTGGTTGTACTCTGAGAAGCATTTCAACGAACAGGTCGTGGGCGCACAATATGACAAACCTGTCGCCGGCGCCGACGAACCTCCTGCGGCCTCCATGGCAGGCGTCGTAGGCTGTCTCGAATCGCTGTTGTCCACCGCTCCACCTACGGATCGAAGCAGGAATCAGCAAACCGAATCCATGTACCATCAATAGCAGAGCATTCGAAGTTGGAGAGAGCGCTCGGACTCGCGGCGCTCAGGGAACGAGCCGGCGGCGCCGCCGGACCTGGGGGCGGACACGGCCATCGAGGCGGCGGCACGGCATGGGGCAGTAGGGACTTCGCGTACGGAAGCTCGCGCGGCCGCGGCATGGAGCGGTATGGTTGGGGCGAAGTCGATGGCGCCTCCCCGTTGCAGCGCCGTCGTCTTCCGGATCAGGCAACGCTGGATTGGAGGCTTGGAGCGCTAGGACGACGCTAGGACAAGGGGAGCCCAGCCGAGCCGCGGGCGTGGGCGGGAAAGGAGCCGATCGAACCGAGCGTCCGCTGTCCAGCGTCGCCACCGCAAGATCATCACACTGGGCAGGTGGCGGACATCGAGCGTGGTGTCCCATGGGGGCGACCCTGCACCCATCGCCCACCCCACTTTTTTCCGCGGTGTCATAAGCGGTGGAGCCACACTATATATAGGGGGGAGCTTTTGCAACTGGTGGAGAGGAAACGACATGGATGATTCATGTGCGCTATGCATAGTTGGTTTATTTGGGAGATGAGCAGACGTATGTAGTGGGTGGGGAAGGCGAATAGAGGCACAAAGGAAGACGCGAGATTCAGGATTAGCGATGACGTGGCTTCACCACAGGCCAGAGAACTCTCTAGTGGGGTTTACCTACATAGGTGTAGTAGATAAGAGCTGTTTTACGGTGGTTGGGGTACTTCATGGTTACTCTCAGTTCCTAAGCAAATAATTAACACTAATTAATTCTTTTGAGTAGAAGGTTAGTATGGTAAATTTTTTATCGACTCAAGGACACGTGCCTCTTCTTCACGCTGTACAAGGTCCAGCGCCGCCGGTTCCACGACTTCCCCATCCCCGAGGCAGCACGCCCGGCCACACGGCGGCTAGTCTTCGGCGCAATCCTGGGGGAGGAGCCCAACGGCGACTACGACCGGGCGTTCCATGTCACCGGTGTAGAGCTGTCCTTCGTCCACGACTTCTTCTACAGCAAGCACGTGCACGTTGTGGTGTTCGCCGGTGGCTTCCCTTACGTGAGGCTGCTGCTGTCGGTGCTCATGGCCGCGTCTGTCTCGTACCTCTTCTACGCGGCCGGGGACATACTTAGCAGTTTGCTGTCGCTGGCAAGAGACCAAAACAGTTCAAGATTACTCATGGCGTGCTGATTGCCCACTACGTCATCGCCGTCGTCCACTGCAGGGAGCTCATGGAGGTCCGGGTCTACGTGTTCTCCAAGTGGACCAAAGTGAGGATTGTCTGCCACTACATCACACTAGAACTGCAGCAGCGTCAAGGGTGGATGGGGATGGTGATGGAGAAGCTATTTGCGAGGGTCATGTTCTGGATCATCAGACAGGGCCAATGGGATCAGCGGATTGGTCAGTACAACCTACTGATGGCCATCGGCTGGCAGCCAGGCATGGCCAGCGGGCACGTCCAACCGGGGCAGCCAGGCCAAAGGCCACGTGCAGGCCCACGACCACGAAATGGTTCGTTGGAACTGGTTTACCATACTGCCCTTAATTACATAATTAAATTTTAAAATTAGAAATATTTTATTTTTGTTAAGTTAATTTTAGTATGCACCTGGTGCATATGGGTCTACCATTTAATACGCACTTAGTGCCGGGCGACGGCTCCTCTAAAATTGGTTCCTCGACTGCCTTTTTAGCCGTTGGTTTGGGTGTCATGAGCTATCCATTTTTCGACAACCATTGTAAAAAACTCAATAATAATTAAATTAAATACCAGAGAGTTGTTGACATGGACCTTCCAAAGCTATAGTTTTGTTCTGTCAAATGCCAGTGAGGAGATACTCGAGCATCTCATCTTCCTACACTGTCCTTTGGAGTTCTATTGCTCTGTATGTGCCTAATGATTGATTTTTTTTTTCTTATGTTTTAGGGAAGGTCTAAATTACTCTCCCTGGGCAAACCATGTGTATCAATCCCCTGAACAAAAATTCTGGTTCAATTTACGCCCCTTATAGGTTGAGTTTGAAGTTTACATTTGAGGTATATTTGGTAGTAAATCAAACCAAAAAAATTGTTTGAGGGTTGTTCAGACACAGACCCTTCACTGTTGTAATCGTTCCAAATGGTGAAACCTTTAATTTCGTCCTATGACGACAACAGTGGTATAATTGTGAAATTTCCAAGATTAGAGGAATTATTTTGTAATTCCCATACAAAATGTATAAAAAATATTATCTGATGATTTGCCTCCTTCTGACGTCTTAGAGCATATGATCAGTTCGAAATGGGCACATACTGAATTAAAAATCATTTCAGACCAGCAAAGATACTTCAACATTAGAAGTCACTGATTATCCATCGCATAGAGAAGACACATTTTCCACAGATTATTCGATGGCTACACTCTCTTTAGATGTCTATTTATTACCTTCCTCTTTTTTGTTGAACCTTTCTTCCAAATTTTAATATTTACAATCGGAAGCATCTCCTATTTCCTTAAGAAAAAGTTCTCAACAGAAGTAGCTGGCTGATTGAAAGGGAAAGATAGATGGAAATCAGCGAGTGCTCCTGTATGGGCTAATAATTTTAAAAACATAATAATTAATTTAAAACCATAAGTCTAATATGTTCTTCAGTAAATTTAGGTCCTACGCTAACCCTTTTTTTCACACGCGGATAAATCATTTCCATTTCAGAGAACGGAAATACAGAGTTTTTTGGGATTACATCAGAAGATAGCACCAACCAACCTTCTATTTCAAAACTAGCAAGGGATTTAACTTCCCATTAACCGACTGTATCATCACCAAACAAAGTACTTAACAGACATAAACCATCGAGCAACACACTAAAACAACTGAAAGGCCACGAGATGTGAAATCCCTGGTACTCCCACTGTTTGATGATTGAGGGCTTCAGGCATCGTCTTGCCCGTCGTCTTGATCTTCTTCTTCGTCTTGGAGCAGCAGGTGATCAATCTCCCTGGCCGTTTGCTTTGCGAGGATATCTTTTGTAATTTTCAGCATTACATTAGCACTCTCAACCCACTTCTCCTTCTCAGAATCATCAAACAGACCTGACCAAAATATCATATATGCATGAGCTTGACAGAAAATGGCAATTGGGTTGTTGAGAAATTTCTTATCAAACACTGCTTTGTTTCTAAACTTCCAGATTGCCCAACAGAAAGCTCCTATTCCCATTGCATGAAACTAAACTCCCCCAGGTAACCATAAATTGCACCATTCCCAACATTGTTCCAAGTTTTGGGGAATATTGTTTGCCCCAATGCTTTTAGCTATTATAGACCAAACCAATTTTTCCACAGGACAGAGAAAGAACAAATGATCAATGGTTTCTAACTGATCACAGAAAGCACAACTAGGGTCTCCAGACCAATTATTTTTTATCAGATTTTCCTTAGTAAGCACAGCATCATTTGTTATATGCCATAAGAAAATTTTAATTTTCTCTGGAATCTTACTTTTCCAGATATTCTTTTGATATATACCATCATTAGAGATGGTCAAAGCATCATATAAAGATTTCACAGTAAATTTTGACTTCTTACCCAATTTCCAAAAAACAAAATCAGGAAAATCATTAAAACAGAAGACATGCATATCAGCAATGATTTTATCCCAGTTTTCCCTTAACCTTCCATATAACCATCTCCTAAAGGTCACAATATTTCCATTCATGACCTCCATGACATTAATATTCTTATTTTCAGTTAAACAAAACAGTTCAGGAAATAAAACCTTCAAAGATTTGTCATATAACCAAGTGTCATGCCAAAATCTAACTAGATCTCCTTTATTAATCTTTACACCTCTACCTTGGAGATAAATGTCTTTAACTTTCAGTAGGTCAGACCACATTGGTGAGTCCCCCAGCCTATGTCCCACCTCATGAATAGTTTTGTTTTGCAAATATTTATAATTCACAATGGTCTGCCAAAGACCCTTTTCTTTTTCTAACTTCCACCATTTATTCATACGCTAACTGAAGTTTATAAATATTTATAATTCACAATAGTTTTGATTGCAGGTTCACAATGGTCCTAGAATAGGTCGTACGCTAACTGAAGTTTATTATCTTTGCTCTCCCATTTATTCATATTGTAACACAACTAGATTCGATTTTAATTGGGTTTAATTATCAATGTAGTCTCCCGCTCGCCGGCGCTCGTCGCCGGAGACGAGGAAGATGACCGGAATTTGGTGGAACACAGGAGAACTCACGCGAACGCAGTGGACAGAGACACAAGCTATTTTTGGTGCCGCAAACATAGCGCTTTCTGACTCTATTGATCAAATATACAACAGATCGAATGGCTCTTGGCCACGACATAGCGCCATGCGCACCGCTCCTCCCTACAAGACCGCGTCATCCCACGATCAGAGAAGCAGTGCGCGTGACTCATTCTAGGACTCGATGAGAACAACGGAGAGAATGAAAACGTGACTTGCCGCACGCGATTCTGGCGTACATGACGACGCACCCACGACGGGGTTCAGATTATTGCCCAAGAAAGTAAACTTACAATCCTAGTAACCTGAGCTGAATCGACTTAATGAAACCAACAATCAAGTACTCTGTCTTTAGTTATCAATAACTCTACATGTCTTTTCTTTATTAATCTTTACGTATCGCCTCCATCCATGGTAGTGCCATTAGTGTTTGACGTATATTTAAAATTCAAAAAGTATTCAACGGTTAATTTTTTTTTTTTTAAAAGTCCTCCATGTTAAAACGCCACTTATCTTGTAAGAGGAAGAAAGAGATTTGCAAATCACATATGACCGGACTGATGGTATATAATGTCCTGACGACAAAAGGTTCACTTGTGACTTTTAATTTACCTATATATATTCAAATTTTAGATGTATAACTTAAATAACTTGGTGACGGTGATGCTTTTGCAGCTGACCTTTTTCACTTTATCGACATATAGAATATAGAAATAGAAACTAATTGAAATACCAAGTAAAAGCTACATGGTCCATGGATGATGGACCCATTATGCATTTGTGCAGAGAAAATCAGCAAGAGATGTCATGGTATCTTCCATCTCGTCTGAATTAATAAAGAAAGAATGGGTGAAGTTGTCAACTGTCAAGCAAAAGAGAGATCGAGACGACTACACAAAATCAAAACCAACAGCTCCGTTTGCGTAATTGTACTCCACGGCCGGGCTTACCTATCATGCACCTCTGTTATATGTACCGTACCAAATGATGAGAAACACTAGCTGTCTTATCTTCCGTCAAGTGAAAATAACTTTCAATTTGGTGCAGAGTTGACACAAGGTTTGACTTCCTATCATGAATATTATAATGGCGTCACGTCTTCGCTAGTTATCAATCGTGCATTGCACGGGTGAAGCCATAATTTGAGCTTACGAGGGGCCAACCAACAACATTCATATGCGAAAAAATTAAAAAAAACCAATCATATGCGATAAAATGCATATATACAACATACAACACTACTATAGAATGCGTGATGGTACCTGAAACTTAGGGGGTGTTTGGATTCTTAGTCATGACCAAACTTTGGTATACAAAAGTTGGGGGTACCCTGACTTCTCAATTTTAGTCACTTTTAGTTTGGAAGTGAAGTGTTTAAAAAATGAGGGGGTGACTAAAGTTTTAGTCACCCAATCCAAATAGGCCCTTAGCCAAGGCGGCCATCAAATCCAACCGTCTTAGAAAATACCGGACGATTAATGGAGACCCAAAACTTAGCCGAGGCGAGTATCAAATCCAACTGCCTTAATAAATATTGGACGATTAACGGGCAGTTTATTTCTGGAAGCGGTCACAATTGTGAACTCGCGAAAAAAGAAAAGGGCGGGCGACATCGCCGCCGCCGCCGGTACGGCCCTCGCTCCCTCGCCTCCGGCCCGCTGCCGGTGGTGACGAGGGAGGGGTCCGTCTCTTCGACCGCCCGTTCACGTAGGGTCTTGGTCGAGTCCTAGGTTTAGGGTTTGCTCGCCGTCGATGTTCGGCGGTCGAGTTAGGTTTTGCCGAAGGAGCGTGGCTCCTCTGTGGTTTGCTTTTCCTGGCGACGCCGGCGATGCGGAAGCGATGGCGACGCAGCGGAATAAATTCTCTCAGCTTCTTCCGTTCTCCGATGGCGATGTTCTCCAACGTCAACGGAGAGAGGCCGGGAGACCGTTCAGAGTCGAGGGTCGGCGCGATTGTCGTCTTCTTCGTGTGATGATGTTGTTGACCCTGTTAATCTCAAGGAAGATGTTCTTTGGTGAAAATCTGAGCTTTGCTCGGGTTGCCGGCGGTGGAATCGAAGGATGCGTCGTGGGTACGGGAGTTGGCCGATGCGCCTGGGAGGTACTCGGCTGATTCGCCTAGAAGTAAGCCCTCCTCTCCGCTGCCTCCACCTTGTGGAGTTTTGCTCTTGGTGCCCGACGACGATTGGAAAGCGGCGCGGGCGGTGGCGAACGGATCTCTGAAGGTTGCGAGGAAGATGAACAGGAGTTATGTACTTCTCTGTAATTAATTCTCTGTAATTTTCCTTTTCTTGTGGATCCTGTTTGTAAAAGGGCCGGTGTAATGCGTTAAGATCAATACATTTTCCTTCTAAAAAAAATACAATGCCTAAAAAATGTGTTGCTTGTGAGTCATACAAAATAGTAATGAAATGGCAACTATATATAAGACAGTACCTTAAGAGGCTGAGGCAGCTTGGGCCAGGGTGAAACTAAACAGGCCACCGGATATTACAGCTAGCTAGATCACTGTCAGCTGACTTCCTACTTTCGTAGCTGCTGCGGCTAATTGCTCCCCTTGCAACTAATGAAGGCATTATTCCAACCTAACGGCATGTTGTGTTTAATTCAATACTCACAAGTAAGTACGTACTAGTAAGCTAATAACTACCGTTTATGGACGCGATCATATTATATGTTGCTTCGTTCTCTTGATGACCTGATCTGGCCGGACCCCAAGCAAAGACTTGTATTTATGTCTCCATTCTACTCTCAGTACTACTGGTAATGGTCCGCTGCGTACGCAGCGCACTGGTTAGTTTTGTCAGCTAACGGGGTCGGGGTGGCCTTAGGAAGGCCGAGACACCAAGATGGATACCGGTAGCGGTGGCACGGCCATGGCGCCGGCGGCGTCGCACGAGCGGGTCTCCAGCCGCGCGTCGTCAGCGCTCGCGGCCCTGAGCATCGTCGTCATCCTGCTCTACCTCATGTGGCGCTTCATCTGGCAGTGCAGGAAGCACGAAGCCAGAAGCAACACCATCGGCGCCGCCAGCGCTACCATTTCACCACCCACCTCGTCCGCTCGGCCGCCGTCGCCGTCATCTTGCCCGTCTCTGGACGGATCGGGGAGGCGGCAGCGCGCCGCACGCCTCGCGCAGCGACGACGACGTCGCCGCCTCTCGGCGCTGCTGGTGCGCGTGGCCGCGGCGCGCTTCGGCGGGGAGAAGCTCGAGTGCGCGGTGTGCCTTGCGGAGCTCGGGGGCGGCGCCGGCCAGGACGACGCTACGACGCGGCTCGTGCCGGGCTGCGGTCACGGGTTCCACGCCGAGTGCATCGAGGCGTGGTTCCGAGTGAACTCGACGTGCCCGCTCTGCCGCGCCACGGTTGCCGCCGCCGCCACCGCCACCGCCGCGGGCATGGAACCGGAGAGGCTCCACACTACGACAGTAGCGTATGATGTCTGTTTCGGTTCTAGTCCCCGTCTGGCAAACTGGCGACGACTCGTTCGTTTGTTGTACGTACGTCCGCGGAAAATGTCAGTACGAATTGAATTAATTTCAGTTACGAGGCTGCGATTGTGCTCTGAATCGTTTGGCAGTGTTGGCACTTGGCCCAACCTTGCCACGAGCGAAATTCGAACTCTCATATGTCGTCTCTCTACTCTCGCTTGGTGCGATTGCGAATCCTCTTCGGTGCCGTGCCTGACCATGTCCGTCCCGTCCCGTCCCGTGCGCCGAGTTCAGATTGGAACCATCCTCTATCCCAAACACACTGCGCAGAGTCCAGGTAGAGTCCAGGCATCACTGCGAGAAGAAATCGCACGGCAGGTCGGCAGTAGTGAAGCCCGTCCTGTCCACGAAACGTGCCCTGTAACCAAAAGGCGCGTTTTCTGTCTTGCGTTGTGCTAACGTACGCGCAAGACTTCCCAAATGTTTGTCAGCAAACCATAGCAATCCATACAGCAGAACTATCGTCAGTTGACGCCTTAACGGGCCAAATTTAGTATGGCCAGAAGCCTAGAACATCCAAACGCGGCCCAATCTTCCGAAATACGAAAGAAGCTGAGCGACAGAGCAAGTACAATGGAATCTATGCCATGAACATTGTTTCTTCACTGTCAACAGAATATGCTGTATTATCAGCACTTTACCAGTGCCTGCGGCCTGCCTGCAGAGAAATTGCAGCCGACAGCTTGACAGTATTAGTGCATTACAATAAACCTAGATGTTCAACCACAAAGTACAGAAAACTGTAGCCTCACGCTACAGGTGGGTGGATCACATACTGCCTTATGTACATAAACCTAGATGTTGAACCAATATAGCCAGGGAGACTCAAGGTTCAGTTCAGCTTCAGCATAAGACAAACGGGCGCATAAGCACATTTTATTAGGTACCGTCTGCCGCACCAAAATACTGACGGTCTTCCCTCCCATCAGGTTCAGTTTTGTACCATAGTGCTACAAAGTAACAGTTGAGCAAGCGACGAGCACCAAAGGGGAGGACCAGCTACTGTGGCTGGTCAATTGCAAGCGGCACGGTCTTCGCCTGCATGCAAGGAAAGGAAAGCCAATCAATCAATCTTACAAGGAAGAGACCTCTTAAAGATGTATATCTACTGCATCTAATCTTGTAACGGCATACATATACATCATTTCTAAAATGTTGCGACAAAAATTCATTTCATGCATTCTAACTTTGCAAGGAAAGAGAGTTGAGAATAGAGCACACCAGCTCGCGGAACTTCAATATGTAGAACATCTCAAGGTAGCGCCTTGTCTCCCCCTCTCAAGCTTGGACACATACTTCCAGAAACCATAGACCCCGGCCAATGTCATCAACCTCTCAGAGTATATCTTCCACGTGTACCTGGTACACAACGCAAAGAAAATAAGCATCACATGCCTCAGATAATATTTTGCTACAGTCCTAGAGACCATGAGTAAAACAGGATTTCCAGCACTGACTTTTCGTATATGCGTTGCAGTCCTGCTTCAGATATTTGCACCCAGTGATTTGGATCTTGCTTGCATCGCTCGAAGAAATCAGCCATCAAATTAGCAGCCTGCTCAGGGTGGTACGGGTCAATGTGGAAGCCTGAGATGCCATGCTCTATGATCTCAGCTGGCCCTCCATGGAGTGTTGCGAAAGTAGGAAGTCCACAGGTCATGGCCTCCACGACAGTGAGGCCAAATGCTTCATAAAAGGCTGGCTGTAGTTAACAGACAAGTTTGAAGTCGGTACGTAAGCTGCTGGGCCACAGACCATACATATGTCAAGTATTGAACATCTATCTAGATTATAATTCAGAGCCATACCTGTACAAAAGCACCATGAGTATCAGCTATGTAGCGATAGAGCTCGCCATTACGGGCCCTGTTTGTCTGAGCAGATATCCAGCGGAACTGCCCGAACAAGTTGTAGGTCTTAATAAGTTCATGCATCTTCTCTATCTCTGCGATTTCTTCTCTGTCCTTGGACTTCGTGACATCATTGTACCCAGCAACAACAACAAGGTTTACCAGCTCTCTCAACTTAGTGCATTTAGCAAAAGCTTCAACCAGTCCTGTTATGTTTTTCACCCTGTCAAGTCTTGCCATGGAGAAGAGGATGGGTTTTGATCGGTCATCCAGATGCCCACTGCGAATTACGGGAACAATTGTCACCATTAGAATAGAAATAATCGAAAAGAGCCACATGTCACCACTATCTACAATCCCACCAAATAAAAACTAAATGGTCAAAGTGGTAACAATATCATCAGCAGAGATTTCAGAGTTCAAATTAGAAGAGAATACTGCAAAGGACATCCATGTCAACTCAAAGGGCCTCAAAAAGGACCAAGATAACAGAAAGTACTCACATGTGTTGATCATTTTGCTCTGGGTCATAAAGCAAATTTTCGATTGAACCATGAAGAGAAGTGAGTCGCCTTGGCCTTTTCGGTATATGGAAAATATATGGACATGTCAGCTCCAGGAGACACAATATTGAACTTGGGATCGAAGACATCAATCCCATGGACAACGCGGTACAGACCAGGCAGAGTAAAAGCAGTATGACTCTCATACTGTCCAACAGTGTTTTTACTGAGAAAGAGGGCAAAATTAGAATAAGTATGAGCGTCTTATACGAAATTAAGAATAGCTATTATCCATATGTAATCACAATCCATGCAAGATTACTTCATGGAATTTTGCATGTTATCCTAATTATAATCAACACAATAACTTAACATCAGAACAGTTAATGCATGAGTGAGGTAAACATGATTCAGTATGCTTGCAAATTAATTGGTGATTCTGAAAAAAAAAAAAACACTATAATGGCCAGGCTGGAAGCGGAATAAAACCTTCCAGCAATTTCTTGGTATGTGCTGGTAATGATAAAATCAGCATTGTTCATAGCAATTATATCAGCAGTGAACTGACAGGAGAAGTGATATTTCTCATCAAACTTCTTCCAGTATATGTCTGAATCTGGATATTTAGTCTTTTCCAGAGCATGAGCAATATTGCACTGCAAGGAACATGTAGATATGGTTAGTAATGAAACAAATGCACCTCAAGTATAGTTAACAGGGCATATATACCTGGGTAATTCCCATCTTGTAAGATAGCAATGACGCCACAAGATTTCCATCACTATAGTTTCCAATTATGAAGTCTGGAGTACCTTGTAATTCAGCAACAATTTCACCAGCAGCATCCTGTATAAAAAGAAAAGGAAAGTACAGATTTTCGTCAAATGGGAAATGGGAAACATCATTAAAGTATAAAGTGTCAGGTAAGAAAAGGAATCAGTACACATATATTTTGCATATAAAAAATCAATGCTTGCAAAAGCAGAAATGGTCCTTTTTTATGCTACTCTGCTCGAAATAATATGGATTTTTACCTTAGAAGTATCAGACCCTTTTCTTAATATGTTTCTTCCATTTCAAATTGTAAATTATAAGTCGTTTAGGCTTTTCTAGGCATATAGTTTTTGCTATGCGCCTAGATATACACTATGTCTAGTTACATAGTAACTAGGAATCTACAAAAACCAAAAAGATTTACAATTTGGAGCAGAGGGAGTATCAAATATTGACTCCTAACTAACTATTCACAGATTTTACACTATGCCATGCAAGTCATAAGGTACTTTCCTCAGAATTTTATTTATTAAAAGAAGACAGTCCAGAGCCATCTCATGGTCTATGTTTAAGGTAAGAACCATAAGAAACCAATGATATTCACCTCAGCAAATGTTTCCAAGTATGGCCACACATCAAATCTTGATATCCATTTCTTAAGTACCCCATTTTCATTTCTGAAGGGAACTCGTAATATGTAAGTATGCTGCGTTCCACTGATTCTCTCAAGCCGCTGGTTGCATGATGTTCCTTTTGCATCTGGTATCAGCCGAGTAACCTTAACCACATGAGAAAGAAAACAGTGAATAAATATTTATTGAGCCTTGCTAAAGTAATATCTCGAACAAATCATGGCCATTGATTTTTGAAATTTATGATACAAAATAACTAAGAAACCAGAAAAAGGAAGGAAAAACAAATCCCCTGATTTCAAGCACCTCATCCCACCGTCAACCTTAGATCAGTTTGTGCATCATTTCCGTCACCGGAAAAAAAAATGTTTTTGCTTGTTAGTCCATACAAGAACATGCTGACAACATTGCTTTTTTTATGAGTTCATCTCTTTTCTTTTGACTTTTTGCTTGTTAATCTATTGCTTATTAATCTATACAAGAACATGACTCTACCATTGCTCTATGAGTTTTTTTTTTTTTTTTTTTTTTTTTTTTTTTGCTTCAAAATCAAGTAGCCTGGTGACCGCAGAACAAAAGGGCAACAATAGGATCACATTCAAGTTCAGCGCTGCCAGCAGCACTGCCATCAAAATGAGCAGCAGGCTGTCATACACATACTTTCGACTAATCATAATCAGTCACGTTCCAAAGTTCCAAAACAAATAGAATTGTCACATCCAACAAATCACCCATGCAGCAATTAGATCTTGAAGAAAGATTTTTTAATCTCAAAGAACTTTTTTCTTATATAGATTTCTCCTTTTACCTCCTAAGGGTCATATGTGATCATAATCATCTAAATCCAATTAAATGGACAGCTCACGGTTATTTCGGAGTACTACAGCAAAACCCATAATTAAAAGCTCTTCTATTTCCTGTACGGAGTTAAAACTGAACCAGCATACAAGAGCACGAAAAAAAGAATGGGACTGATGAACAAAACAGCCTGGCATGTACAGAGAGAATATACACAATCCTAACAGATGTTAAAAATGAAAGAATTAAAATAAAAATGCACTTACAATCAGAATCTTTGGGGAAAAATCAAGCCCTTGTTTCTTTAAACGAAGAACCATCTCATTTTCTAGTGCACGGACTTGGTCCAGTATATAGACAATCTGGACAGCAACAAAGTAATTTATGACTTGCAATAAGTGCAGGGTCAGGAAAATGGCTGTTTTCAAGATTTTTTAACAACTCATCCCATGTCCTAATTACCTGTCCTCCTGTGTCTGGCAAGCCCAATACATTAGCTTGACCAAAGTATCCATGAGGTGATACCACAACAACATTAAAAATCATGGGGATCCTCCCCAAGAATTTCTCTAGGGTTGATGGATCTGGCGCTTGAATGATGTCTAGAAGGAGATGAATCATTTCCAAAACATGTTCTGCTGTATCACCCCAACCTTTCTCCAGGCCCCATTCTTGAAATCTGAATGTTAGCAACAAAAAAATATCTATATGTTAAAGATAACTATTTTTCTATTGTATTGGTTATGAAAAGTAATATTAATGGCATGCCAAAATTACCAGCATAAAAAGCTTACAAAATAGCAACTAAATGCCTTCTTGAAAGATTTTTTTTCATAAGTAGCAAAATGAGTTTTGTTATTGAAAATATTCTCCATCCAAGAGTTTTTTTTAATCAATCAGCTTTGAGAAAATTAAATTGCAGACTGCAAGCTAAAATAGTGCACATCTGGCAATGCAGGTTTATTCACAAACTCAAGCCCCAAAGTAGACACAACAAAAAAGGACAAACTAACACTAGTACAGGAAGGAGCAATAAGCCCATTGTTGTAGATCAGACTTACTTATAAGCAAATTGTGAGTAGGGTGTCTCAGCTGGAAGCTTTGACAAGTACTCTTCAGCTTTGGTCAGCACAGACTGAAGCCTCCCCAAGCTCTGTACTCTATCATTTAGCATCATAACCTATAACCACACATGTATAGCTTCAGCATCAACAGTTCAACACCATACATAACATCAGCCAATTTTTTATCCAAAAGTTCCATTTCTAGAGAAAATCTCACATGTCCCTTTGTGCCGGTGGCCACGGAGGAAATCCAACAGGGGCTCCAGGCAATCCCTGTTGCGGAACATGATTGAAGACAGGTGTCGGTTGAGAAACTGCACACCATTTCCAATAGATGATGACCGATTTGGGCGTGGGACAGAGGCATTGAATGGCTCAAAGTCAAGCTCAAGAATGTAGGGATCATTGTGCCTGCCATTTCGGATACAGTTAACTTTTCGGAAACAAAGGCGTTCCTACAATGAAGTGACAAAAGAAAAGTACGGCTAAACACGAAATCAGTCTGAGGAACGTGTCAAAGCAAAGCTCCGGGCAACCCTGAAAGGTACCTGAGTAACTTATTGCATACATCAATCTAGGAAACAATATAGTCGGAAAGTTGTTAACAATACAGTTTACTTTGTCCTCAAACATGTATTGACATTAAAAGGAAGGTGTACAAAAAGTGCCATGTTTACCCAATTGAGTGCCAACTTGATGGACTCCAACAAGGCCAGCTGCTGAGCTACATAAAGGAAATCGCCAGACCAACGACTCAACTCAACTCTGCGATGTACACCCCTCACAAGCACAATTAACCACCCAAATTGACCCCCCACGAGACGCGAAAACCTAAAGCCGCAAAAGCAGCTAAACGCTCCAGTGGATAAGGACGCCCTAATATAATAAATAAAATAAACCTGGTACCAGAAATCTCTGCGAAAGCAAAGCAGAGGACAGAGGGACACGGGTCAAAGAGCACATACTGGCCGTCGACGAGCTCTTCCTTGAAGCGGAGGTACTCCGAGACAGTGAGCTGCTCGACGCTGAGCTCGTGCACGTTGACGCGGACGTACTCCCCAAACCCCGGGGCGCGGGCGCACCGCGATGGCCACGAACGGCGGCAGCACAATCGCCTCCTGCGGAAGCGCCGGAAATACACGCACACAAGGCCAAGCAACTCAGCGGAGCCGCCTCCACAGAAAAACGAAACAGATAATTTTCATCACCGCGGAAGTTAAGGAAGGAGAGCGCGATGAGCGGCGGCGGCACACCTGAGCGGAGCGGAGGACGTCGAGGAAGGGTCCCTCGGCGAGCGCGCGGACCCCGGAGGCCTGGACCTCGTCGAGCGCGTCGAGGATGTGGTGCGGCTGCAGGATGCCTTTCCCCTTGTTCACGTACCTACACGCCGCGGAAGTGGCAAACAGCCAGAGATCAGTCGGTGAGGCAACGAGCGAGGGGTGGCGATCGGGGCGGGGGGAGGAGAGGAGGCGCGCGCTTACTTGGAGAGGAGGGCGACGAGCTCGTTGCGGTGCGCGTGGAGGGTGTCCTCGACGCGGTCCCGGATGCTGGGGTTGCGGTCCAGCTTCGGGGCAGACATGGCTGCCGCCGCCGGTGGGTCGTTCGTTCCGCCGCGCTCCTGCCCGCGGCCGACCGCGAGGGTGGTGTGGTGGTGATGGTGGCGACTGGCGACTGGCGAGTTGGCGAAGCGTGGCGAGGGATGCGAGAACAGAGCAGAAGACACGCGACTTTATAAGCGGCGTGGAACCGCACGGCGTCGCAGTGGCGTGGCGTGGCACCCTGTCTATGGACGCGTAGCAGGGCGAGGGACCGGAGCCCCGGACCAACGCGAACGTGTGTGTGCGCCGCGCGTCAGGCCGGTGGATACGTGGGTCCCGCGAGTCAGTGGATCTAGTGAAGAACTTGTTGCGTTGGCCGACTTTTTGGAGGAGCGAAGCGAAAGCAAGCGTGGCGTGGCGTCTAGAAGCAACGGTAGAGTGTGCCTCACTGACCTCTGGGTCCACATCCGTGTGGGGACTGACTACTGGTCGAGACCGACAGATGGACCCCACACTAAAGTGGCTCTGATTAATGCGGAACTGTGGATAACCATTGCATTATTATTATAGCTTCCACCCTACCGATCAGCACCCTGGCACGAGTTTGGTTCCGTTTGCCTTTTCGTTTCGTCCTCCTTTCTAGTTTTCACCCTGAACTGGGGCCTTGTTTAGATTGCTAAAGTTTATAACTTTTTTTCACTTTTCGTCCATCACATCACATTAAATACACCAAAAAATACGTATGTTTAGAGAGATAAATATAGGTAAAAAAATAACTAATTACACGCTTTTAGATGCATATCATGGAGCGACATGGTAGGACGATATTTACCACTAACAAACTAAACGTCTTGATTGACGATGTGACATCCAGGAGTTCACTTCCCATGCAAAGGCAAAAAAGCAAACCCAAAAAATAACAACACATCGAATCTTTTAACGATAAAAATCACTAAATAGGTAAATAACCAAACTAACGGACGGTTTAACCGGAAAAGAAGATGAATCTTTTGAACTTAGTTAATACATATTGGGACAATAATTACCAAATACAAACGAAATGCTTGGACATCCAACCCAAATTTTTCGGGTTGCATGGCAACCGAACGTTTGTTAATTTGTAGCGAGGGAGCGACGAGACGCTTCTGACTTGTGAGGAGAGAACAACAACGCTGAAAACGACAGGGGCAGCGGGGCTAGAAACGGGGGCTCGCGCCGCGTGGGCGGGCAGCGGATGAGACATCAGAGAGTGGTAGTGTACTAGTGTCAGGAACCGGCTTGGCAGCGGCAACAGCAACACACGACGCTCTCGTTCGGTACGACTTGACCTCGATTACTGGGCACGCCGACACGTCCTGTTCCAAGTGTTCGTGCCTAGTCATAAAAGCAGTTGGGCACGTACTGTAGCATGTTTGGCAAATCTGTGAGCAGTCAAAGTGAAATTGATTCCGGAAGGGAGGATATGTTTGGTTCTTTTGTTAGGACAAGCTAACTTGACAAGGCAGGGCTAATCGAAGAGCCTAATTAGCTGATAGCCAAATTCTGATTGTCAATGGGTAAACCAAATTTTTATCCTCTATTTGGTTGTTTACCAAAAAATTTACCAATACCTCATATAAATTTGTGGCAAATATTTTTTTTTGTCCAACTTTTGGTTGCCAAAACGTTGGCCTAGGGCTTGTTTCATCCTAGTGCTAAACTTTACCGCCTCACTTTTTTAGCATAGGATCCAACCAGGAGTGCTAAAAGTGTTCTAAAACCAACAATACGTATGAGCTAAAAATTTTAGCAACAAATGAGCTAAAAAACTTTTAGCCTTTAGGGCTAAAGTTTAGCACATGCCAATGGATCCGAACATCCCTTAGAGTAAGGTTAGGCAATAAACTAAACATGGTTTAGTTGTTTTGTTCTTTAAGTAAGTACTAGCAAAAATATGCCCGTAAGGTTGTGAAAATGGGAGAAAAACATTAAATAATCAAACAAAGCAAAGATAGAATGTTACGTATCTATATATGTTCAAGATTTTTAAAAAATTATAAAACCAACCCCTTCAAATTATAATTGTTTGACTTTTTACCTCAACCAATTGTCTTATTAAAAAATATTTACACATATTTAAATTTAAATCATTGTTAAAGGACGTTTACTAATAAAGCATATCACATCAAAAGAAATGATATACACAATATTTTTAAGACAACGAAAGCGGTCAACTTTAGGGTCAAAACAATCAAAAAGAACTGTAATTTGGAACTGAGTTGGTACAGTTTATTTTGCTGTTAGCATGGTGTCCATGGTATTGGCTAACATTTGCAATAATACGTAGCTGGGGACATATTTATTTATATTATAAATTGAGAACAAACCTTTTAATATTTTAGTCCATGGTTTGATTAGTGAGACCATTTAGCTGATCTAGAATCGTATAAGAATAAACTATATAGAAATTTAAAGGTCTTTTAAATTCACTTACCACCATGGATGTATCCTTTTCTGTCATTGTTTTAGAATAGATCCTTTGCTCGAAAATGATGCTTCTCCTGATGACGTTTTTTTTTTTTTGTCCACCGTGGAGCCAGAATAGGTGAAAAACAAAGGTGATACTGAAAAAGGTGGAGCCAGAAAAAAAGAAACAGAAGAGCCGGCAGAAAAAGGTGGGCAGAAAAAAAAAAAAAGGTGAAAAACAAAGGTGATATGAAATTTTTTTCTCTTTATTAGTAGGTAGGTATAGAAAAGTGTTTAGTTGCTTGTTTTGACTTGTGGAAAAGTTTGCGTCGTTGCTTTATACACATGCATACACGAAAGCATCTTAAATAGAGGACATATTTTCCTTGGTTAGGCTTTCCTTTGTTCCGGCGAGCTTGTTTAGCAAAGCATGATTTTCCAAGTTCCACCAAACACGTCCTTGCCCTATAAGAGACTACTGTATACTATAATGCGCAAAAGATCCAAACATCCTCTAATGTCTGCTTTGCGGGCCCTTCACTCGGTTCATTGCTTCTCGCGATGCGGTACACTGCATCTGTACGTCCGTGCACGCTGCCCTCTTGCACGGGCTCCGTGTGCAGCCAAGAGTGACCAGAAATGTAGCCCGCGACGACCGTGCACCCCATGCCGCACTACACCAAGACAATTCGCCCATTTTTCAGGACACCACATTTGGTCACTGCTCACATCATGGGAGGTTACTACGCGTATCTCGTGGACAGTTTACCGCTTCTTTCGACAACTTGGCCACTTCGTGTCTCATCAATCCTCTAAAGTGTGAGTTTAAAGAGTAGGAATAGGAATAGCTTCTTCTTCTTCTTCTTCTTCTTCTTCTTTGTCTCTGCTCAGTTAACGCCCCCAACTCGTCTCTCAAAATTCAAAAAGATATATACTTTTTTAGTTTCAAGATGCGTAAAAGATTATGCTAAATCTCTTTCGTTTTATCTTGTCCTCGTTTGAGGAAGAGGATCTTTATGCTAAATTCATTTGTTTACTTATTGTGCTTGGAGTGAAGCCCATGAGGAAGAGGACTTCATTCTTCCATGTCCTAGCTTGGCTCTGAAACAGATAGGGAGGTGGAACTGTCTCAAATACTTTGGTAAATCTCCGATCCATGGTAGAGCTGGTTGGTTCACTGTGAATCTAGCTGAATCTGAGATTCAGATTCACTTTTACAATGATAGAGTTGTTCTCTCTTGACCAACGAAACTCATCTCAAAAAAAGGAAGGGAAAGGAAGAAGAAGCCACGAATGAAAGTATGAAACTGGTCCATTCCGGACACCCACTTGATCAGCATCATGTTATGGGTGTTTACTACACATCACGTCGAGTTGTTGGCTCACTAATTCAACTAGGCCAATTTTTTTCCTTCTTTCGAGAATACGATCTGTTACGTTGTGGTGTGTTGCCAGCAAGGCAACTCTCTCACCAACTTTTTTTTTTTCAAAAGCAACTTTTTTATCGGCTGTTTTCTACTAATTTTGAGGTAAAATGGAACTAGATGGTTTGCCAAAGAATAAAACACAGGCTCCTCATTTGCAGAAATATTAAGAGCATGTCTAAGAGATTGGCCAAAAAGTCTAGTCAAGTTTACTGATTAGCTACTTTCTAAAATAATTGACAAGAAAATACTTGATCACTCCCGATTCTTCTTTGTATTAAATGGCCAGTGAGATAGGTTATCCAAAAGTATAGAAATTAAAGAGGTAGAATAGAGAGCTGCTAAATTTAGAGAGTCATTTACATAGTCTATTGGAGACATTTTTCCTTTCAATAGTAGTAGCTAAGTTTATCTTTAGGAAATATTTTGCCTGACCTCTTAGAGATGTTCTCAGGAAGCACCTTGAGCACCCAAATGGCCACATAATCTCTCTGATTATTTGATTTGTCCAACATGGCCATGGTATTTTTGGAGCAACAAGGGGCTTGACGCTTGAGATCTTGTGCGAGCGAGAATAATCTTTTAAAAAGTCAATAGATTAATGCATTAACTGTCAATAACTTATTGGTGGCACAAAAGCAAAACGAAACTACCACAAACAACAAATGTTTTTTTACAGAGAGAGAGAGAAAGAAACTTTTCATTGTTGCGGTTGCCACCAGCTTATCTAGGCAGCCAAAGTGTCATTCTACTACTTGTTTCTCAAAAAAAAAAAAAAAAAGTGTCATTCTACTAATTCCTGCTTCACCGAAATACCACTAATAATAACATGACAACCATACTCTAGTTCTTTAGAATATGCTCTATCATATATTAGGATTCTCTCGAATATATCATCCGAGACAAAAACAGACCCTACTTTTTAAAGTCTATTTCCAAACCGTAACATCTTTTCCTCGGATAATAATGTGACACACAATGCAGGTCATTTTTCTTCACCACATTCTCGACAGAGAGAGAGAATCCAATCTCTCCTTTTCTCCCGCACTAGCCGTCGTCCATAATCTTGGGGAAGCAGTGCAGTACTGTGGAGAAAATCGATATTAAATCGTCCTAATTCTGTATACGAGTACCTGATTCCAGCTCCCTAACGCGCGCCTTTTTGCAATATGGAGGCTGTGCATGTGCTTAACTTTATCCCCTTAACCACCCTGCATAAAGGAGACATGGACATGTTAGGCAAGTCCCGGCACATTCTCCAGTCCTAAATCAACGTATGTAACGCGCAGTACATTACAAAATGTATTACTCCCTTCCATTCTAAATTATCAGTTGTTTTAACGTTTTTAAATCAAAATATCTCAAGTTAAATAAAAATAAAAATTCTAAAGATTTATCGCAAATAGATAAGGTAATATATCATATTATTATTTTATTATATAAATTTGTTTAAAATTAAGATGATTTGACTCTTAAATAAAAAAGTTAGAATTCAGAGATAGTCAGGGTGTGCCAAAGTAAGTTGAAATGGGACTAACAAGACGCACGATGTCTTGTGTTCCCGTGGGCTTAAAAACAAATGACGAAACGCAGGTTCTGGACCAATAGAAGTTGTATATATAGATAATTCATAAATATGTGGGCTTAGAGAGTGAGACTGGAATTAATTGCTCTCCTGCGTGTTCTAAATAGGAATTAACTAATAGTTAGCAGGGTGGCTATCTTCACGTAGATTTTCCTAAAAAACGTAATTACGAATTTTATTCTCTGATCCAGAACCATGCTCTTAGAGTTTGAGCTTTTCAAATAAAAAAAAAAAACAAGAGAAAGGAAAAATCTACCGAGATTTTTTTTTAGAGGGCCAGTAAGGCCGGTTGGGCGGGCCGGGCCAGGCCGGCATACAGTCGGTGTCGGTCGCCTGCCAAGCGACGCCGACTAGCAAGGCTACAGAGCGAGCGCGCGCACGCGGACGCACCCGCCGCGCCACCTACCTTCGTGCTCCCGCGGTCCCACCGCAGATTCCGCCTCGAAACAAAAGAGAAATACCCAAGCGGAGGGGAAAAAATGGCAAGAAAAAAGAACAAAAATCAAACGAACAAATAAAGAAGGGAAGGGAAGCCACCTCCCCAATCACCTTCCCAATCCACCACCTCGCAGATCTCCGGCACCGGCCACCATGAACTCCTACTCCGGCGACCGCTCCTCCTCCTCCTCCCGCCCCACCACCACCTCCTTCGACTCCTACCAGTTCGACTTTGGCGTCAACGCCTCCCGCTCCTCCTCCGGCTCCCGCCCCTCCGCGATCAGCGGCCGGGCGCGGCCACCAACCCTCCAGCGAGGCCTGCCACCGGAGCCACGTGGACGCACCAGCCCGCCAGCGGCAGCGCCAAGCCGTCGTGGACCCACCAGCCTTCCCCGCCGCGGCGTCGGCGGCCACCAAGGTGGGGCCCGGATCCGGGCCAACCTCCATGGTCGGCGACATCTTTGGCCGGAGCTGGTCCTCCGCCGCGCCCTCCTCTGGGCTCGGCATCCCGCAGGCCAACAACAACCCCGGCCTCTTCAGCGACCTCCTCGGCTCCGCGCTCGGCTCCTCTCGCGCCCAGCCCAACGCGCCGCTTAGATCCGCCGCTGCCGCGCCGCAGGCATCTAGGCCTGCCGGTGCGAACCCCAATGCCAACGCCAACAGTTCTACCTTCTCGATGGGCGGCATGGCGGGCGCGCTCCCGAAAACTACGGGAGCGCCGATGGGCTCCGGTGGATCCGGCGTTGGTGGCCGGCCGATGAAGCCCGCGGGCATGGCCGCGACGGCTGCGGCACAGCCGATGGGGCAGAAGAAGGATCCATTTGGCTCGATAGATCCCTTTGCCGCAAAGCCTGGGTCCATGAACGCCGCGAAGCAGTCCAATTCGGTCAAGCCAGATCAGGGATTTGGAGCCTTCCAGGGTGTGAATTCCAGTGCCGCAGCTGGATTTGGGAGCTTCCAGAGTGCTGATTCTGGATTCGGTGGTTTCCAAAGCACTGGCGGGACTAAACCTTCCAGCTTTACGCCGCCGCCGCCGCCAGCACCAGCTTCAATGCCTACTCCTGTGGCTGCAGCTGTTAACTCTAGCACGGATCCTTTGGACAATCTTTTTGCTTCAACCACAGGTGCACCGACTGCAGCTGCCACCAGTACTGGTGCCAGTGGTGGTGACATGTTTGGCGAGATGGATGGTTGGGTCGATGTGGAGGCAGATTTTGGTGTTGGTGATAGTGGTGGCACAACCACAGAGCTGGATGGCCTGCCACCGCCACCATCTGGATTGACAGTATCAGCTGCCAAGGCCAAAGGGATGGATAGCTACAAGGGAGGGCAGTACGCTGATGCTATCAAGTGGTTGTCATGGTCTGTTGTTCTAATTGAGAAATCAGGGAAAGATGCTGACATTGTCGAGGTGTTGTCTTCAAGAGCTTCCTCATATAAGGAGGTTGGTGAGTACAAGAAGGCCATTGCTGACTGCTCGAAGGTATTGCATCGTCCTGTAGATATATTGATTGGTCTGAAAGTGAACTTTTAATATGATTTTTGCTAGCAGACTTGAATAATGGTACACAATAACACAAATGTATCTGGATTAGTGAATCTATGGTTTTATCTCCTGTGCAGGTGCTGGCTAAAGACAAGGAGAATGTCTCAGTGCTAGTGCAGCGTGCTCTCCTTTATGAAAGCACAGAGAAATATAGGCTTGGTGCCGACGACCTGCGTTTGGTTCTGAAGATTGATCCTACAAATAGGCTTGCCAGAAGTACAATCCACCGCCTGAACAAGTTGGCTGACTAGGAATGTCTTTCTAGGGCCCTGATGTAATATTGTACTACCACTGTACTGCACCCTTGGCATGAGATCTGTGAGTTATTTGAACTCTTTAATCTTTACTATACTTGTGGTTTTGGGGAATAGTTTGCAATTATGTTGTTATAAAGTATGGAATTACAAATTTACATACAAAAATATTCTTTTGATCTGTATAATCTCTATATTGTATCAAATTATCTTGAAAGCTATTACTCTGTGGTATGTGTCCTGTTCTGTTTTGCTAGAATGTCCTTGGTTTTGATGGGAAGCATGTGTGCAATGTTTTGACAACATAAAATATTGAACAACCTTAAGATTGAAACTATTATGATCATGGCTTTTGCATAGCAACAATGATGCACGCTTGGACTTGTGTAGTTCCTTGTACGCCCTTGACATCTAGAGAATGATCATTAGTAGGTAATAGGTCATTTTAGCATTTTCTGTCTGGCCGTCTCACCTCTTTATGCTTAGTGGAGTTTATATTCTGGTGTTGCGCCATTTGAACCCCCTCTGCTATGTAATTTAAGATGCAATTTGACACATCCACACATGAATCATATTAGTAATTTTGCCATCGGTGTCCTTTTCTGTTTGGCTATTGGCTGTATACATTTGAAATTCCTAGTATTGATGATAATGAGCTGATGTTTTTTTTGGTTATTTGTTCATAACTTGTTTGTTCATTTTGTCCCTTGGATATACTAAGTAGGAAGTGGCTTAAACAGATCAATTCTTTTCTTCTTTATTATTAATAGGTGTGTTGTTCCAGGTTCCTAGTATTCATAATATTCTTTCTGGTTACATCTGTTATGAGTTCATTTTGGCCGCAGGACCCAAATATCCAGACATTGTTTACAAGTTGTTAATCGTGAATAGTCAACCGAATCAGTCTCTTGAAGTCAATTAGGGGAACCTAGGCGATTTAGTTTGATAGGTTCCTGCTTAGTCGTCTGATTATGAAGTGGATGACTAGGTTGGTTGTTGTTGCCAGGCCCAATCTGGCTCAGTAGGGTTAGGATACCAATTTGTGCCGCCTCATGTTCACTCTGATATCTGTTTCAAGCCATCGCCAGATCCCTATCCCATCAAGTGCGGCCAAATCCCTTTCTCAAGCTGTTGTCATTGTCTCCGCTGGGCCTTTCCTCAAGCATTGTGGGACATTGTTCCTTTAAGCACCTCCGGCTCAGGGCTCCCTTCTTGAAGTGTTGCATTCCGTCGCCTACCCCCCCATCCCGCCTCCCATAGTCCTATGGGCCATGGTCCCTGTTGCATTTGCTGGCTCCTGCGTTCCCACATTCCCACTACAGGATGGCAAGATGAGCTCCCCTTGGACTGAGTGTGCCCCTTGCCTCCTTCTGGTCACCAACCCCCATCCTGCCTCCTCATAGCCCCTGCTTGATGGCTTGGTGTTGCTGCTTGCTTTTATAGTTTATACTATATAGTATATCGGTCCTAGAATATACAGGACATGGTCGATGATTAATCGAGACTAGTTGATTGACAAGATTTACAAACCTTGAGTCTATGCTTTCAAAGTTGAGCAATACTATATGCTCAGTGTAACATTGATTTCGAGAAGGATCGGGCGGCATTGTCACACGAATTTGTTGGTTTGTTTTAGCTTCATTGAAGACGAATCCCTATCCATATAATTGATGGCACCTTTTAGATGTTAATAACTTATAGATTCGCTTTTTTTTAAGGAAACAAAGGATCATTTATATGGGAGTGTGTCCTGTAGTTGTACAAGTTTAACTGAGGTTTACCTGAAGGTGGAGCTAGTCATTAGTGTTAGTGCATTCTCCACGTAGGGAGTGCTCGGCACATTAAGCATGGGAAAGTTTTTTCTTTACCTTCAGTGAGTGCTCGGCACATTAAGCCTGTCAGAACAGTATGGAACGGTTGAGGTTCTAGTAACTACATGTCAAGGATGTTTATGAATCTTTTGGAATTTGATCATGTGATCCTTGAGTTGTTGAATCTTCAGGATGTCTATAATAATAGAAGAGAGATTTAGATTTCCTTGATAGTTAGGGTCTGTTTGCTACAGCTCTAGTTTCGAGATGAATGTTTGATCTGGAGCGTGTATAAGTTGAAGTGGTTTAAATATTTTTATTTCTATAATATAAATGATACTCCAACAATGATTGCTCATGCCTGCATCTCTAGATCCAAGATTTTTCTACTCGTCAACGATTGCTCATGCCTGCAGCTCTGATTTCTACTCATCAATGATTCTACCCGTATGACGTTCATTTGGCTCCTCCAGCAGTTAGATAATTACACATCATCCAAAACTAATGTGGTCTCTAAAGTAAACTACACTTTATTCCAAAACTAATGTAGTCTCTAAAGCAAACTAAGAAAGATGATTAAATGAAATGGGTATGCATATGGCTAGCTTATCATGAAGAGCCGGCTCTTTTTCCTCCACCACAAGTCCACAAGGTACTCTCAACAACATAGACAAACATTAGGCTAAATACCTAAGTAGGCAGTGAGGAGAATTCCTCTTCTCATCTCAACAGTCAAAGGCAAACCCATCTACGAAAGGGGAACTAGATCCATATATGCATCTCCTAAATAGGCAGTGAGGAGAACTCCTCTTCTCATCTCAACAGTCAAAGCCAAACCCATCTAGTGAAGAGTAACAACTCTATAGATCTTGTACTAGTATAGTACATGAATGTACTCATGGGAAGGGCTCATAAAACCGTTGCCTCCCTAATTTTGTTGACGTGGAAACTGAGTCTACCTCGACTGGTTAGGTGGGAGATACATTCACTAAACCACCTCGAATTTTGATGTCTACGTACTTTTTTTTTTCTCTTAATAATGATAAAAAATCGTCTTCCTTCCAGACTAGGTAAGTGCCCAAGGCGTTGCAACGGGAACACATAATACTAAGATAACCCATGTATAACCCATGTATAAGCGTGAAAATATCATTCGGTAACAATTTTATAAATTAATACGAGAGAAACATTTTAGAAATATAACTTTTGGCGGCAAGATAGTGTTATGTTAGTTAGGCAGACTACAACTGAACAATAACGGGCAGCAAGATAGCCGCTATGTAAGTCTGTAACCGAACGACTGAAAACACTTCATATTTCAGCATAGCAAAGCATGCTATTGTGAACAGGTAATGGCGGCGGCTGCTGCTGCTGCTGCTGCTCCGAACTGATATATAAATTCAGTGAAACATTACACATGACTTATAAGCCATAAGCTTCAACACGAAAATTCAGAGATGCGACAAAACATTACACATGATCTGATTTGGTTTTAAATTTTATTGACGTAATCGGAAATGATATAGTAAATGAGAACTGAGGGAGTAGGAGTACGTGCGTGTGTCTGTTTTTTAATGGAAGTGAATCTAGCACACCACTAGTCCACTACACAGCACCCTTCCTGCCTGTAGTCAACGTGCGGCATCGCCCGGCGCCTAGCAGAAATTTCCTCATGCCGCGGTCGCGCCGATGTGTACATGTGGGGTGTGCGAGGTGTCGCCACTAACCAAGCGCTTTGACATGATTATATAGTGCCAGATTATAAAACATTACTTAATTACTTATACAAACACTAACCATCAGTATCAATCAGATGGTTCCTAGACGGCAAGATACAGGCGGGGGACGTGGGATCGATCGCCTTTCTCCCTCATGCTCATCTCACTACCTGCGTAGAATCTATCTTTCGGTGAGATGGCCAATTGGCCACGAGGCTCCTCCTAGCTACTGCAACGGCGATAGATCACGAGGCGCGCGCGAGGGACCGCGGGCGCAGCGCAGAGCAACAGCAAGTGAGCGAAGAAGCGCTCTTGTTGGGGTCGACACGTACTGGCATTAGTGGCGTTACGTAAAGGCCCTCGGTCGGTTGCTTTCCTGGCCTACGGGATTGAATACGATCTCGTGCTTTGGCTGCTCAGCTAATCTGCAATTGGGGTCGCCATCGCCGCCCCATCGATTTGCTTGCACAGCTTGCCTGAAGCTTTTGGGCAATTCCGAAGCCTTTTACGCACCACTTGGATTGAAGCTTTTTGCCTTGCACAGTGCACTTCTTGCCTTGCCTGCGAATCGCCTTTTACGCAGGCTGATATGGCCAGTCCCAGCCCATTGTCGGCCGTTCTATGGTCTCCATTTAGCGTGCCAACTGCCACGCAAGTACTATAATTCGAACGGAGGGAGTACGTAGTAATTTGATTATGTGGTAATAATAATAATAATAAGGAAATTAAAGGGGAGAAATCAGTCATCTCTTCGTGAGGAATCGGTTTCCGCACTCAGCACACACTCTAAACCGATAGGAGCCTTCACTGGCGGCGCGATCGCGGCATGCCTGAGGGTTTGAACGGATTATGCGTGGCGCATGGCGCGGCCATTACAGCAAGCACGCACGGCAACGATCGCACACAGTGCGGGTGAATAATGCTCGCCGGTTGCCCGCCGTGCCTCTCGCTGCTACACGCGCTCTCGCCGGGACTGTTTGCACGCCCAGCAGCGCTCCTTGCTGGTCCTGCCCACGGCCGGACGTGCTGGAGATAAAATGCAATAGAAGGCTTTACGTGACTCAAACTTTTTGGAAATTAAATTAGGAATATGCTCCCTCCATTCTAAATTAGAAGACGTTTTGGTTTTTCTTGAGACATGGTTTTCTGTGCACTTAAATATACAGTACTATGTCTACATACATAATAAAAAAATATATATATCTAGAACAGTCAAAATGTCTTAATGGGATATCATTTTGCCTTTTTCAATTTTTTTGTAAACAACTCGCTTGACTAAGTTTGTATAGGAACTTATCGAAATATGACCAATATAGCAAAATATTTCTAGCCTCATTTCAAATTTACTATTGTAGTAATAACATTTTTATGACCATGGAGAAAAAGAAAGAGGGAAGAGAGATTTTTTTTTAAAAAAAGTGTGGCACTTTGACAATCCTATGTCACACACGGGCAAATGTGCTAGTGCGTCACGACGAAATGTCACAGATTGGAATTGCAACTTAGATAGACTAAGAGGATAGGAAAGGATGGTTCAGCTAGCCTCCTCACTCATTAATTGGATTAATTGATAATGCATGTTAATCTCAAAAAAATTTGATAATGCATGTTGCTTGGCAATAGTAAATTGGTTTTAATTTATCATTTAGGTGTAACTTGCTATAAGTTCCTTAGACCGTTTTTTTTTTTGCTTGACAAGAAATTTTCAATTAGAATTAAAAATTTAGGTGCAACAAAACAATATGCATGAGCACAATAGGTGATATGATACTTGAAATAAATAATTCAAACTCACAAAACAAGACGTATGGCGAGCGTTTTTAAAATTTTGCCCTTTTTCAAAACAAATTTCAAATGTATCCCTAGTTTGAAACATATTACACCCGGTATCCCTTTTTTGTCGCGCCAAATGCGTCGGCGTGACTTTTACACATGTCGCGCCGATGCATGCGCGCGCGACGCGTCGGCGCACGCCGTCGTGGTGGCGTTGACCGTTCTCGGGCGTGTCCGGGCGATGGGTCCCACCGTGTCGCGCTTTGTGCATGCGGGCGCGACGGGAGCATCGCGCCGATGCGTCGGCGCGGCGGGCCCGTTAGGGTTTCCGTCTGGGCCTTGTCGAAAACCGCATGGGTCCCACGAGGTCGCGCCACCGGTGCCGGCGCGACGTGTCAATATAAATGCCTCCACCAACTTTTTTCTCTCCCTCTCTTCTCCCACTTTCTCCATTCCCGGGCCTCCACCGACAGCAAAGTCAAGGTCGTCTTTGCAAGGGAATGTTCCCTTCCCCTTTTGTCCTCCTCTCCATGATTTCCATTTGGTTTTTTGTTTGAAGCTTGTTTATGCTTGTGTTCTGCTAATTGGACCTCATTTGTGGTTGATTTGCTTTGGTAATCTTCTATTGCTTAGATGTAATTGTCCTCTCAAATCCCAAACCCTAATTCAGTTATTATTGGTCATGGCAAATTGGAAATCTTGTTTGTGATGTTTATTTGTTCTTGTGCTATACTATTGTGCTATACTATTTGGCAATCATATGTGGTAAAACTTCTTTGTTAGCAATGATGCGCTTAGATGTAATTGTCCTCTCAAATCCCAAACCCTAATTGAATTATTATTGGTCATGGCAAATTGGAGATCTTGTTTGGTACTACGTAGATGACTTCATTGTGTATTGAAGATGTGTTCATGTTTTGGGTTTTTGCTTAGGGTTTATGAATAATTGCATAGGGTTTGAATATTTAATCATGTTTTATGGTTCTATTATGATTTGTTACCATCTAAGGAATATGTTATTTGTTGGTTTGAAAATGTTGTTGTCATAGTTGTTTATTCTATTTTGATTTGTTAAGAATTTGTATGAACATTAATTAGATTGAAATAATTTGATAATAATATTCTTTAGATGTTACCCATCCATGCTTTGTTGTTTGTGTTTGCACATATGTTTTGCACAAAGGTGACATTGTTTTCTTTTTGCTAGGTGTCATGGACTTGTCCCTCGTTTCGTGCACCATCCGGAGGACCATGATGGGAAGGGTCCATTCCCAAAGACCGCATTGTCACCGTGGGTGGCCGGCCAATGTGAAGCGCCCGCACATCCTTTGTCCGCCGGGCGCGTTTTTTTTTACGTTGCCGCCTACGGGCGTGGTCCTCGGACAAATAGTTGGCCGACGGATGCAATTTCTATCGGTGGATCGATGGTGAAGAATGGGTGGATCATTCCATCATGTTCTTTCCTTATGACCCTTGGAAGACCGTTCGCTTGATCGGTTTAAACGGTGGGTGCGTCCCGCCTTTGAACCCACCGAAATGACCGGCGGAGAAGGTTGACGCCGTGACCGCACCGCCTAGAGAATCCTCCTACATGCCATTGTGGGGAGAAGGCGTTCCTCCAAGTTCCAAGCCTACCGGATTTGTTCACCCATTTCTATCGTTGTGGTCGGGCGATTGGGTAAGTGGTGCTTTGCGATGCATGTTCTTTGTGAACTCATTTGTGTTGTGCATACCGTAATCTTGCACCTCATATGTTGTCTATTTTAGAGAGGTTTTCCAAACTTGTAACTTTGAGGAGTATAACTATGGACCAAAACCCGCATGGCCTAACGAGAGGTTGTAAGAAGAGTATTCAAATGGACGCATGCCATGGCCATGCCTTGGTCTTCCGGAGAAGAAGTGCAAGTGCGGCATCAAGGCCCGTGAAGGAGTTGTTCCCTCTGAGTTTGGGATTGGTTACTACTGTGGCAAAGCTTATGGAGGGCCAAATCAGTTCTTTGTGAGTATAACGAACTTGTGCCTTGCATGCCTAATTTATCTAACTTTGGCAATGCATAATTATGGTAATGTTTATTTATGTTTCACTTAGGCTGGAAAGACTTGTGATTGGGAGGATTTCCCTGGGCGTGGTGATGTTATGGCCAATTTGTTTACTCCCAAGTTCAAGTCCTCCTTGGAGAAGAAAAGGATGATTATGAGAAGGCAAAAGTTGAAGAGACAAGTGAGCTTGAAGGCCGGTGTTGCAAGACCTGGTTATAACACATGGCTCACGATCGGTGAAGACTACTGTAAAGCTAAAGGAAAGACAAAAAGTCCTTACCATCGCCAGTTTATGGGCGACGAGCTCCTTCAGTACTGGCGGGAAAACAAGGAACACTACGACCGCCTTGAAGCGGAGGAAAGGAGGGAGATTCATGAGACACTTGAGTGGTGTCGCGAACAGGAAGCTGAACGTCAACGTGCCCGAAATGCGTTGATACGCGAGCTTTGTGAGCATTTCTTGTTCTTCCAAAACTTGTTTTCACATTTCGTTACTTATTAAGGTCGTTGTAATGTTGACATGTTTGTTTCTCATAGTTCCTTCACCAACACAAGAGGACGAGGGTAACGAGGACGATGGCAAACACGCACCATCGGGACAAGGGTAACGAGGACGAGGCCAAGGGCGTGCACGACCGGGACAAGGAGAACGCCCATCGAGGATGTTTGGAATGACTCCGACTACGGTGATGATTGGAATGAGACTTACTGGTTGGACGATGATTATTTTAGCTGGCCTTGACTTAGCTATGAGAACGCCCATGTGGTAGATGATGCATGATTTCGGGTGGCGTTGACTTAGCAACACTTTTGTTCGAACCATGAAGTGTATGATGCATGGACCCTTTAATTGTTGACTCTTCTCTATGCTTGGAACAATTGTGATGCATGCGAAGTGATGGCTAGATGTTGTCATTTCAATCCTTGTACTTCGTGTTTGTTCATGAAACTCAACAACAAACAACATTTCTTACTCCGGCAATAATAAAAGACCAACACCGTACATAATTGTTGATTAAACAAATAATCAACTAGACAGGCACTTAATTTTTTGATACATGGTTCAATACAACAACTACAGATACAACTACTAGAGAGCATAGTTTCGTACATGGTTCATTACAAACAGATTACACATTGTTCCATACATATAGTAACAAATGAACGTTGCACTTCACAAATCGTCGTCCGTGCCCCAATCCCTCGGATATTCGTTGTCCGTGCCCCAATCCTCTGGATCTTCGTCGGGCGTGTGTAACAGAACCTTCCAAATTACAGGGCCCACATGTACTAATTATCGGTTCAACGACCTTTAATAGTCACATATGTGCACCTATAACCCGAAAAGCACTATTAACTATTCCAACCAGGATCCGTTACGAGGTCATTGCAAAAGATTACAAAGTTTTCATACATAATCGAGTAAACAAACGGAAGGTTTATATATTACAATAATTTTACAACCATTTATTTAAAACAAGTTTTACAATATAAAAGTAGGAGTAGCTTAAAAGTTTATTACATATATGATACTAACGGACCTCGCCCACGGGTCTCACTTCTCACTCATCCTCACTATCTTCTCGATGAATCGTCATGCAAAGACGGTCCGGTGCGAGACATGACTTCCGGTCCCGCAACATGGGTCAACAAACCCCGAGTACGGGAGTACTCAACAAGACTTACCCGACTAAAGAAAATAGGAGAAGACTCGTGAATGCTCGGTCTAATAGATTCAAGGTAAGGCTTTTAGCAAGAATCGGGACTCTTTTTGCGTAAAAGCTTACTAGAAGTGAATCCTTACTTTCAACATTTTAATTCCAATTTAGTTCCTCACCTACTCTAGGTGATCTTATACTAGAGCATACACTTCTTAGATACTCCATCACTTATTCCAACTCTTCTCTGTTCCATAATTAATCTACGATATAAGTCGGAAACCGAAGTCTCCTTATCCGAGAAGCACGGCGATTTCGAAATCGATTAACCCAAATTGGGGAGTTCTTTCCACACCGACATATGTAGCACTTAAGCTTGCATATATCAACCCTTTCTTGATACTCAAAACGGAACCGCGCCCCACGCCACCCGAGAGCACAGTACACCTCACACCTTGGGAATCTAACCCACGTGCATCCGTGAGTTTAACCCACGAGTGTACACGCTACTCCCGCCATCTCTCCACTCCCAAGGCGCGGTTGTACGCTTCCCGATTTGACACCCCCGAGATTGGGCTTACCGGAGTATGTGTCCGGAACTAGTTTCGACCGTCCCCGGGCGACGCCCGCATGCGCGTGCCATTGGCCAAAAGACCTCAGGCGTAGATTGCGTTCCATAGTCTCGGTTACACAGGCCTACACGCCGTCCTTAATCGACAAGCCGGAAATACCACACCGAGACTCCATTCTCAATGCAAATTACCCGACCGGTCTCAATTTCATCACCATATCCCAAGATGATTTCATCATATAACATCCTTTTCATCAAATGCCCATTCGGGCTATCATAAAAGACTTGTCACATTTTGACTCAAAAGTCTAACTAATTTAGCATGGCTAAGCATTTCTAAGCATTTTACCAAAACGGGCTATCAAGGTAGATATCGAAATAATCAAGGATTGGTAATGCATCAATTAGGTTATCACACAACTCCTATCACCTAATGCAGTGTATAAAGCAAAGGTGATATAAAGCTTTGTAAAAACACAAGGAATGTTTAAATGAACCGGGCTTGCCTTGATTGACTAAATATCCCGACTTCGGACGACGGACTGGATCACAAAGACTTCGAGCTAGGATCAACCAAATAGCCTTCCTCGGCGCTTGATCAACAACTTTTCGATCACCCTCGTTTACTATACGAAAAGAATAATACATGCTTAACATGATGCCATGCATATAAACATGATGCGCGAGAGTGCATGAAACGATAAACATTTGAGTACAACTTTCCTTCACGATAAAGTTGCAATCCAACAAAACCAACTTGTTGAACTACTCTACGAGATATCATCACCATTGCCTAAGAAGCTCTCAAGGACCACTTGATAACGGCATGGTTTAGGGTTCACAAAACAACCCAAAATTCACCCAAAAAACCCCTAAGTTATAAAGCGCTAAACAAAATGTTTAACACATAAAATGATAGGGGGCATAAAATAATAAATATTTTAACTTTCTCAAAACAAGCTCAAAATTTTTGTACAGGTAGATCATGTCATAAAACAGTACCAAAATAATTTTCATGATTTTTGGATAAATAAAATAATTATTAAAAATCAAGGAAGATGCATTTTTCAATTAAATTTTGTATTTTTAAATCATGCCAAAAGTATTCAAAATTCAAGTTTCATATTTTTCCTGGATAGACATACCCATGGGAAGGCTACACAAAAATTTTTAGAATTTTTGAGTTAGTATTTGAATTTATATAAAATTTGGAAAATCGACACTATTCAAATAAATGAAAATGAATAAAACATTTTATAAACGGAAAAAGGTTCTGGGTTGAAATTGGCCTGTTATCGCTGTGCATGACCCGCACTGTTCATGGCCCATGATGAACAGCAAAGGACCGCCCAAAGGAACAAAGGGCGAGCCGGCCCGGTGAAACGTTGTTGGGGCGGCCCGGGAGCTACGAAGTTTCTCGCCCAAGACGTTCACGTGTTTACGCCGCGTGCGTGCTCACCGGGCGGTGATGCGCGCGCCATCGCCGCGCGGCGGCGCGGCAGCGTTCGGCGTCGGCAGTGGACCAAAAAGAAAACGGAGAAAAAGGAGGGCGGCCGGGGGGCTTACCGCGATGCTAGAACAAGGCTTGGTCACGGCGGAGCTAGGCGGAGGTAGGTCGACGGCGATGGCGCGACGGCGGCGGCGACGGCAACGACGTTCCGGCGGGCTGGGGTCACGGCTGGGAGAAAGGACGAGTCGACCGTGACTACACCATCTAAAGGGAGGGAAAACGTGAGGAAGTGCAAGCGAAGCTCACCGAGCGAAATTTGTCGGCGGAGGTCGAAGCGTGGCGGCGATCCGACCGACTTGAGGAAGACGGTGGCGCGGGCGATTCCGATGGCGAGGGACTGCGGGAGCGGGGCTCAATCAAGCTTAAGGATGTTGCGAGGCTGCTGGCTAGCTGGTTTGGCGAGATGGTTCGACGGGCGTAATTTAACGACGGGCGGCGGACGGAGGATTCCGGCGGCGGAAATGGAAGAAAGGGAAAACGACGGCCCCGGCTGGCCCTATTTATAAGAAGGGGAGGTCGGACAGGTGGATATGATGACGCCGCAAGCCCCTCGGCCGGGTCGGTTTCGGGCGAGAGGTCGACGGTGGGGCGGCGGCGACCCTTGACTTTGGGCGTGGCAGAGGAGGAGTGGTCGGGTTACTTCGCTCATCCCTAACCCTAACTCTGAAATTTTCAAATTACTCCCAAATTTTGAACTGAACTCAAAAATTTCCCAAAAAAGTAACCTGCCTTAATTTTTCAAGATCTACAATTTTCACAATTGGAGCATTTTCAAATTCAGCCTAGAAATATGACTTTTGAAATGCAGTTCAAAAAATTTTGAAATTTGAATTCTAAATTACTTTTAAAATCATGTAACAACTTGAAAAACTTTGTACATGACTTTTGTTCCTCTCAACAAGATCTACAAACTAGCTTTTGAAAGTTTTCTCAAATTTTGCTTAAATTTTGAAATATAGAAAAGGGGGTAGAAAGGATTTCATTGGAATTCAAAATTACTTTAAAATTTTGAACTAAACTTTGAAAACTCAAAATACCAACTTTGTTCAACTTTGAAAAATCTACCTTTTTGCTTTAATAACCATACCCAAATTCTTGATAGATTTTGAATAAAAGAAAAGGGGACAAACTAGGGTTAGAATTTAGGGTTTCCGACAAGGGGGGATAAGTTCCGGAATCCGATTCCTCTCGCGTCTTTTTCGACCGACAACGACACCAAACATAAAATAAACTTATTTTAGTTCAATGCAATACAGGGTGGGCTAATCATGCATGCTTTGCAATGATCATGATGACATGTCATGTTTTAGTGAAAATAACACCAGGGGTGTTACAGCCCTTCCCCCTTAAAGAAATCTCGTCCCGAGATTTAAAGCCTAGGGTTTAGTAACGGCAAAGGAAATGTGTCAAACAAACACATCTCAACCTATTTCATAAAACAAGAAAGGGGTCTTACATTTACAAAGATTAAGAAAGTGAGAATTTGGGAAAGTTTTCCGTTAGAAAGTCTTCCGATTCCCAAGTAGCTTCTTCTTCCGAATGTTGATTCCATTGGATCTTGTACCATTTGATAGTTCTGCTTCGGGTGACTCGAGCTTTCTGATCTAGAATCCGAATAGGATATTCCGAGTAGGTCAGATCTGGTTCTAGATTAACGTCTTCGAAGTCAACCACACGATCTGGTACTCGTAGGCATTTCTTTAATTGAGATACATGGAAGACATCATGCACGCCGATAATCTTTTCGGCAATCTAAGTCGATAGGCAATCTGGTCCCTATTTTTCCAAAATTTGAAATGGACCAATGTATCGAGGTGCCGGTTTTACCTTTAATTCCAAAACGATTCACCCCTTTCATAGGCGACACTTTCAAGTACACAAAATCCCCTACTTCAAATTCCAAAAATCTACGCCTTTTATCTCAAGCGTAACTCTTTTGTCGAGATTGTGCTTCTTTTAATTTATCTTGCACAAATCTCACTTTTTCTTCAAATTTCTTTTACCGTGTCTACTCCGTAAAACCATCTTTCTCCGGGTTCGACCAATGTAATGGAGTTCTACATCTGCGACCATACAGAGCTTCAAACGGTGCCATTTGAATACTTTCTTGATAACGTTATTATAGGCAAACTCGCTAATGGTAAACATTCATCCCACTTTTCGTAATAATTGAGAATATATGCTCTCAACATGTCTTCTAGAATCGATTAACTCTTTCCGTCTGTCCCCATTGCCCGAGGATGGTAACCCGAACTATGATTTAGCTTGGTACCAAGTGATTTTTGCACCGCTTCGTAATTTGGACATAAACAAAGAACCTCTATCTCGTTATAATGTGCTTAGGTGCACCATGTAGATCAAGATTCGTTGGACATATAGCTTAGCATAATCGATTGCTTTATATCCATCCTTATCGGCAGGAAATGAGCTATCTTGGTAAGTCGATCAACTATAACCCGGATAGAGTTGAGTCCTTTTTGTCGTTCGGGGTAACCCAACAATAAAGTCCATACTAATCTCTTCCCACTTCCAAGAAGGGATAGGCAAAGGATGCAATTGCCCCTGCAGCCTTTCATGTGCACAGACTTTTACTCGACGACAAGTGTCACACTCGGCTACATATCGGGCAATCTCAATCTTCATTTTTGTCCACCGTAATCTCTCGCTTTCAAATCCTCGATACATCTTGGTACTTCCGGGATGAATAGAATATCTCGGTCAAATGAGCCTCATCCAGATTTGTTGACGTAACTCGGGATTCTTTGGTACCACCAAACGATTCTTAAACCATAGCACATCCGCCTCATCAATTTCGAAACAAGTGGGTTTTCCACTTCTAACTTTTTTCCTTGATATGTGCTATGCCTTTGCTTATCTTCTTCGAGCATCAATAATCTGATTCTTGATGGTTGATTCTACAAGAGCATTGGTTACCATACCATGCTCAACAATTTCTATATTCGGTTTCTCTAGTTCTTGACATAGAGTTTTATCCTTTATGTTGGCCGTAAGGCAATTACACCGAGGATTTCGACCGAGTGCATCGGCAACAACATTTGCCTTTCCGGATGGTAATGCACTTCTATGTCATAGTCCTTAATTAACTCTAGCCATCTTCTCCGGCGCATATTCAGATCGATTGGGTAAAGATATACTCGGACTTTTTATGGTTCGTATATACATGACAAGTATTACCCAACGGATAATGACGCCGATTTTTAGAGCATGAACTATCGCCGCCAACTCTAGATCATGGGTTGGATAATGCTCTTCATGACGCTTTAGTTGGCGTGATGCATAGGCAATAACTTTGCCTTCTTGCATTAACACACAACCGATACCAATACCGGATGCGTCACAATAGATGTCAAATGGCTTTTCAATGTCTGGTTGAGCTAAGACTGGGGCAGTGGTTAGTGCTTTCTTCAAAGTCTGAAAAGCCTGCTCACATTCTGGTGACCATTCAAACTTGGTCTGATTCTTTAGCAACTCCGTGATAGGCTTGGCTACTCTAGAAAAATCAGGAATAAATCGGCGGTAATATCCCGCCATTCCAAGGAAGCTACGAACCTCGTGGGCCAGTCTTTGGTGGTTTTCAAATCGAGGATATCTTTTACTTTGCTCGGGTCAACGGCAACTCCCTTCTCGATGATAGCACATGACCTAGGAATTGTACTTCTTTCAACCGTAAGGCACACTTGCTAAATTTAGCATATAATTGATGGTCTCTCAATCTTTTTAAAACTATTCCGAGATGCTCGCATGCTCTTCTTCATTCTTCGAATAGACAAGGATATCATCGATAAACACCACCACGAACTTATCCAATTATGACATAAACACCGTATTCATCAAGTACATGAAATGAGCGGGGCATTTGTTAAACCAAAAGACATAACCAAATATTCATAAAGACCGTATCCGGTGGTAAATGCGGTCTTCGGAATATCTTCGGGTTTAATCCTCGATTTGATGATACCCCGATCTCGCATCAATCTTGAAAAGACTTTTGCTCCGGCTAATTGATCAAAAAGTAAATCAATCAGGCGCAGAGGGTACTTTGTTTTTGATCGTCACTTCATTAAGTGGACGATAATCTATGCACATTCTCAAAGTCTGGTCCTTCTTTTTCACAAAAATGGCTGGACATCCCCAAGGTGAAGAACTTGGTCTAATAAACCCTTTTTCTAGTAACCCTTGTAATCGAAGTTTTCATTTCGGCCAACTCCTTTGGTGCCATTCTATAAGCTCTTCGAGAGATGGGAGCAGGTTCCGGTTTCAATTCTATACTTTGAATTGAACATCTCTCTCCGTGGTAGTCCGGGCAAATCATCGGGAATACATCAGGAAACTCACATACTCTTTGGGATGTCTTTAATTTCCTTAACACAGGTTGCACATACTTTTTCAACTGTCCTCTTAACAATTGGAAGTTGAATAAGGAGTTCAGAATTTTTCTCAGGTAACTTAACCTTGATAGTTCTATTGAGAGTGTCTATCATAGTACCATAACGGTACAACCAGTTCATACCAAGGATCACATCTATATCTTGATCCTTTAGAACTATCATATTGGTGGGGAAATCATATCCACCTAATGTTATGGGGATTCGGTATACCACTTCTTTAGTATTCATGTGTCCCCCAGGGTGAGTGTATAATAAACTCATCTTTCATTTCCCCAACAGCTATCTCATGTTTCTCCACAAATATTTTATCGATAAATGTATGCGATGCACTGAATCAAATAATATTATTTAGGGGTGTCTAGCGACGGGAACATACCCATCATGATTGGTTCCCCGCGGTATCTCCTCGACATCGGTGTAATACACCTTCCCGGTTTTCTTTTCACCCTTTCCCTTTCGATCTTTTCGCTTGGGTTGCTGCGATTCCCGTAAAACTCCTCGATAGTTTGGATTATACTGTCGGGGATTGGGGCATTCCCCGAGCCATATGACCAGTCTTTCCACAATTAAAACAAGTATAATTGTGGTTTGAGGTGGTGGAGGGCTAATGCTCTCGGGGCACTCGGCCGACGGGGGGATAATAGGGGTCGCAAGAAGGTTTAAAATAAGGTCTTTGCCTTTGTTGATACTTGGGGACGATAGAATGGACGATTGTGGTTCACGGGATGATAGGAAATTTTTGGGCGTTTTGCTTTACCACCGGAAGATCCGTGAGAGGGTACATGCTTCTTTCTCTTTTCCTCCTTTTGCTCGTATTCCATAAGAACACGATTCTTTTCCTCACAAGATATTGCCATGTTTACTACATCATGATAAGAATCCGTATCACGGATATTCATCATAGCATGAAGCTTTGGATGAAGGCCTCGGATGAACCACTCCTTCTTCTTTCCATCCAATTCACAAGTTCGTGGCATACCGTGACAAGTGATTAAACTTGCCCACATACTTGAAGTACCGAAGTCTTCTCCTTGCTTTAAAGCTAAGAACTCATCTAGCTTCTTGGCCATAACCCCCTTTGGAATGAAATGAGCACGAAAGGCATGCTTGAATTCATCCTGTGTGATTTGGTGTCCAAGCAGGCCGCTTTCGCCTTTGAAATTATTCCACCAAGCTCCTAAAAGTATTCAAGTCGTGTTGTGCAAAGAAAGAGAGGCTTCGATGATCCGCACAAGTCATCAACTCAAACTTTTCCTCCATAGCACGAAGCCAATCATTTGCCTCTAATGGCTCATCAGCTCTACTAAAGATTGGAGGTTTTGTGCCGCTGAACTTTGGATAAGAAGTATCGTCTTCATCATCATGTTGACCCTTGTGGCCATGACGATTGTTCGACACCGAGCTACTTCTCGTATCGGTCGAGAGTTCTCGGTAGTAGCTTGAACCGAGCCGCAATGGCATCGCCCAAGTTTGTTGGGACCGGTGGAGGATTTGGAAGGTCACCCCTATTCTAAGAGTCGGGCAATTGTTGTTGTGCGAAGACCTGTTTTTAAAACAAAACTATATATAACACCCAACCAAGTTTATTGAACTTCAAAAGAAATACAAACAAAGACAACACATATAACTTATTCTTAAAACGGGGTTCCCATACTACATCTACCCAAGGCTCATCTAAGTAACTTACTATTAAACAAAGCTACGCACATATTCTACAAAAACCTCATTCCTACTTTAAGGGTCATTCTCTGACTCATTATCACCGACGTGAGGCTCCTCTTCTTCCCGATTCTCCCTCGCTTCCACATCTTCTTGGATTACTATACCCAAATCCTCTTGTACTGCACGGGGTTGGTGATTTGGGTTGAGAAGATCATTCATATGATGAATTTGCATATTCGATTGACTTCTTGGGCTTCCAGTTGAATAGCATAAGCCACCAGTTGATGATTATCTTGAATTAGATGATCACATTGATGCCGAAGTCTTGTCTTCTCGTGGACCGTCTCGATCAATGCTTGAGTACATTTTCCGTAGTCTTGAGTGCATCGCTCCAACTCGGCTTGCATTTTTCCAATTTGAATTGCACCAATACATCTATCTCGGTAGCTTGATCCAATTCTCTCGGTCGACGCTCAATCTCTTGTTGAGGATTTTTTTCTTGGACTTGCTACTGCTTTCTTCATGAGTTTTAGTATGACTGGTACTTGCTTCAGATCATTTCTTGCCTGAAAAAGTCGGTGATGAGGGACACCTTTTGGTCATGTCTTCTTCCTAGGAGTCATTTTAGTATGGGCCATCCCCCGTAGAATGGTTACGATTAGATTATCAAGACTTAGGTAGAGAGGATCTAAAGGTTAGCAAGAATAGGGTTGATACTACTTTAACCCAAACCACATTAAAGGGGAAAGTAAACATTAACAAGTGATTTAAACATGATGCATGAATCGAACCTACGTAACAATCAATAAAGACTTTTGCATTAAAGATTTTAAGTAGGGCAATATACAATACTACTCCACTTATATCCTTTTGAAATTGATAAGAAAGTTTTTTTTTCCCAATAGAATAAGATAAGAAGATAAGCAATTTGGACCAAAGTAAGAATAAATTATTTTGACCCAAATCATTTTGAAGTTTTATAAAGTAATGCTACAAAGAACACCGGGTAACTGAGGCTCGATGCCGTACTGTAATGTAACCTTCCAAATTACAGGCCCACATGTACTAATTATCGGTTCAACGACCTTTAATAGTCACATATGTGTACCTATAACCCGAAAAGCACTATTAACTATTCCAACCAGATCCGATTACGAGGTCATTGCAAGATACAACAGTTTTCATACATAATCGAGTAAACAAATGGAAGGTTTATATATTACAATAATTTTACAACCATTTATTTAAAACAAGTTTTACAATATAAAAGTAGGAGTAGCGGAAAGTTTATTACATATATGATACTAATGGACCACGCCCACGGGTCTCACTTCTCACTCATCCTCACTATCTTCCGATGAATCGTCATGCAAAGACGGCCCCGGTGCGCACATGACTTCCCGGGTCCCGCAACATGGGTCAACAAACCTCGAAAGTACGGAGTACTCAACAAGACTTACCCGACTAAAGAAAATAGGAGAAGACTCAGAATCTTTGGTCTAATAGGATTCAAGGTAAGGCTTTTAGCAAGAATCAGGACTCTTGCGGGAAAAAAAAAAAAAAAAAAAAAAGCTTACTAGAAGTGAATCCTTACTTTCAACATTTTAATTCCAATTTAGTTCCTCACCTACTCTAGGTGATCTTATACTAGAGCATACACTTCTTAGATACTCCATCACTTATTCCAACTTCTCTCTGCTCCATAATTAATCTACGATATAAGTCGGAAACCGAGTCTCCTTATCCGAGAAGCACGGCGATTTCGAAATCGATTAACCCAAATTGGGGAGTTCTTTCCACACGACATATGTAGCACTTAAGCTTGCATATATCAACCCTTTCTTGATACTCAAAACGGAAACGCGCCCCACGCCACCCGAGAGCACAAGACACCTCACACCTTGGGAATCTAACCCACGGGCATCCAGAATTTAACCCACGAGTGTACACGCTACTCCCCGCCATCTCTCCACTCCCGGTCGCGGTTGTGCGTTTTTCGATTTGACACCCCGAGATTGGGCTTACTGAGTATGTGTCCGAACTAGTTTCGACCGCCCCGGGCGACGCCCGCACAGACGTGCCATTGGCCAAAAAGACCTCAGCGCAGACATGTTCCATAGTCTCCTTACACGGGCCTACACGCCGGTCCTTAATCGACAAGCCGGAAATACTACACCGAGACTCCATTCTCAATGCAAATTACCCGACCGGTCTCAATTTCATCACCATATCCCAAGATGGTTTCATCATATAACATCCTTTTCATCAAATGCCCATTCGGGCTATCATAAAAGACTTGTCACATTTTGACTCAAAAGTCTAACTAATTTAGCATGGCTAAGCATTTCTAAGCATTTTACCAAAACGGGCTATCAAGGTAGATATCGAAATAATCAAGGATTGGTAATGCATCAATTAGGTTATCACACAACTCCTATCACCTAATGCAAGTGTATAAAGCAAAGGTGATATAAAGCTTTGTAAAAACACAAGGAATGTTTAAATGAACCGGGCTTGCCTTGATTGACTAAATATCCCGACTTCTGACGACGGATCACAAGATTCTCGAGCTAGGATCAACCAAATAGCCTTCCCGGCGCTTGATCAACAACTTTTCGATCACCCTCGTTTACTATACTAAAAGAATAATACATGCTTAACATGATGCCATGCATATAAACATGATGCGCGAGAGTGCATGAAACGATAAACATTTGAGTACAACTTTCCTTCACGATAAAGTTGCAATCCAACAAAACCAACTTGTTGAACTACTCTACGAGATATCATCACCATTGCCTAAGAAGCTCTCAAGGACCACTTGATAACGGCATGGTTTAGGTTCACAAAACAACCCAAAATTCACCCAAAACCCCTAAGTTATAAAGCGCTAAACAAAATGTTTAACACATAAAATGATAGGGCATAAAATAATAAATATTTTAACTTTCTCAAAACAAGCTCAAAATTTTTGTACAGGTAGATCATGTCATAAAACAGTACCAAAATAATTTTCATGATTTTTGATAAATAAAATAATTATTAAAAATCAAGGAAGATGCATTTTTCAATTAAATTTTGTATTTTTAAATCATGCCAAAAGTATTCAAAATTCAAGTTTCATATTTTTCCTGGATAGACATACCCATGGGAAGGCTACACAAAAATTTTTAGAATTTTTGAGTTAGTATTTGAATTTATATAAAATTTGGAAAATCGACACTATTCAAATAAATGAAAATGAATAAAACATTTTATAAACGGAAAAAGGTTTCGGGTTGAAATTGGCCGTTATCTTGTGCATGACCCGGCACTGTTCATGGCCCATGATGAACAGCAAAGGACCGCCCAAAGGAACAAAGGGCGAGCCGCCCGGTGAAACTGTTGGGCCGCCCAGAGCTACGCGTGTTTCGCCCGCAAGATCGTTTCACGGTTTACGCCGCGCGCGTTTCACCGGCGGTGATGCGCCACGGGCCACACAGCGGGCGCAGCGCCAGCATCCGGGCGTCGGGCAGTGGACCAAAAAGAAAACGGAGAAAAGGAGGGCGGTTGGGCTTACCGCGATGCTAGAACAAGGCTTGGTCACTACGGAGCTAGGCCGGGAGGTAGGTCGACGGCGATGGCGGGGGACGGCGCTGGGCGACGGCAACGACGTTCGGCGGGCTGGGGTCACGGCTGGGAGAAAGGACGAGTCGACCGTGACTACACCATCTAAAGGGAGGGAAAACGTGAGGAAGTGTGCTGTAAGCTCACCGAGCGAAGCCGCCGACGTGAGGTCGAAGCGGGCGGCGATCCGACCGATTCTTGAGGAAGACGGTGGCGCGGGCGATTCCGATGGCGAGGGACTGCGGCGGAGCGGCTCAATCGAAGCTTAAGGATGTTGCGCAGGCTGCCTGGCTAGCTGGTTTGGCGAGAGATGGTTCGACGGCGACGAACGACGACGGCGAACGACGAGGCGGCCGGCGGGCGCTGAATGGAAGAAAGGGAAAACGACGCCCCGGGCCCTATTTATAAGAAGGGGAGGTCGGACAGGTGGACAGCCGACGTCGCGAAGCCCCTCGGCCGGGTCGGTTTCAAGCGAGAGGTCGACGGTGGACGGCGGCGCGACCCTTTGACGCGGGCGGTGGCAGAGGAGGAGTGGTCGGGTTCTTGCTCATCCCTAACCCTAACTCTGAAATTTTCAAATTACTCCCAAATTTTGAACTGAACTCAAAAATTTCCCAAAAGTAACCTGCCTTAATTTTTCAAGATCTACAATTTTCACAATTGAGCATTTTCAAATTCAGCCTAGAAATATGACTTTTGAAATGCAGTTCAAAATTTTGAAATTTGAATTTAAATTACTTTTAAAATCATGTAACAACTTGAAAAACTTTGTACATGACTTTTGTTCCTCTCAACAAGATCTACAAACTAGCTTTTGAAAGTTTTCTCAAATTTTGCTTAAATTTTGAAATATAGAAAAGGGGGTAGAAAGGATTTCATTGAATTCAAAATTACTTTTTAAAATTTTGAACTAAACTTTGAAAAACTCAAAATACCAACTTTGTTCAACTTTTTTGAAAATCTACCTTTTTGCTTTAATAACCATACCCAAATTTTGATAGATTTTGAATAAAAAAGAAAAGGGGACAAACTAGGGTTAGAATTTAGGGTTTCCGACAAGGGGGGATAAGTTCCTAATCCGATTCCTCTCGCGTCTTTTTCGACCGACAACGACACCAAACATAAAATAAACTTATTTTAGTTCAATGCAACACAGGGTGGGCTAATCATGCATGCTTTGCAATGATCATGATGACATGTCATGTTTTAGTGAAAATAACACCTGGGGTGTTACAAATAAGTGTGTCCTCCGGATATTCATAGCCCGGAGTCGCATACAAGAGCCCGAAATGTAGCCATCATATGGTTTGTCTTCGCCCGTGTCCGAATCCTCCGCTGCATATTCGCCGCTTTGGCTATCAAGAGCCCAAACATAGGCCTCATACTCTTTGTTGTACGTTGCATCAACCTCATCGCTAGCTTCGATGCCTCCTCCCAAAATTGGTCCTCGCCGCCCTCCCCGCAAATGTGCCAAGTCCTAAGACAATGTCCTCCGGACGGGAGACACAACGGAACAAAGTCGAGGGCATGTAGTATCCGATTAAAGACGCTTTTTAACACGGGGCACGACGGCATCTCGCCGCATCGCACTAGTGTCTTAGGGCCGCTGAGGCAATCGTTGGAGCATTGTCGGCCTCCATGTTAGGCAATCCGGGTATGGTGTGCTCTTGCACGTGAGGCACCGGTGGGGACTTGCCGGGCGGCTTCTTGTTGGGCTTTCAAGTCACCCTCGCCTAAGGCTATGAGCTCATCCAACGCTGAGGTGTCGCCGTCACCCTCAACATTTTCACTATGCATCCGAGCCTTGGCCCACTCGGCCTTGGCACGGCGCGCATGCTCCCCTTCCTCTCCCTCTCATCCCTCCGAGCAGCAGCCTATCCTCCTTTCCTCTTCCTCCCTCCAAGCCGCCTTCTCGGCCAGCCGCTTGCTTCATATTCTCCTGACCTCCGTTGAAACCATGCCCTAAACTCCTTGTGGCCTTCCAAGAATTTTTTTGTGTTCCTCACTGATCTCAAGGTCGATCTACTGCATAAAATCACAGAGTGGAGGTGGGGTCTGCAACACAATCAATTGTCAGGAAGCTAATATATACTCATCAAACAAAGGAACCAAAACGAATATACGCACCATGAAATCAAGGGCGTTGTTTCGGGCCGCTCCCATTTATAATTGGCACACATCCAATACTTCCGCATGTAGGTTTCCTCATCATCTTCATCCCATTCAACTTTGCATGGATCACCACATCATCAGATTTGGGCACCGGTTCACCCGGTGGGAGAGGCTTATGGACATAGGGATCCGCAGCCTCAAGTACGGATTGAAGGCCTCCTTTTTACCACGCCGGCATGCGGCAAGTGTAGAAGCAATAAACAATCGAACATTGAAAGGAGGTACTAAATATTTGTAATGGTAATTAGCATTTGTAAGAAATCACACCATTGTCTTTTCTTACAAATCACACCAACCTCATTTGTAATGGTAATTTGCATTTATAAGAAATTCACACCATTCTCATTTACCACGTGGCTTACTAATTAACAATATAACCACGACCAAATATACTAATGGAGATACTAATTAACACTATAACCACGTGCCATGCACAATATACTATGAATTGAAAGAAGAAAAACAAATCCAAATCACTTACATAATCCACAACGAGTAGGGGCTTGGGGGCTTGGAGCAGCCTTGAGGTGTTTGGGGAGGATGAGAGGGGCTTGGGAGGGAGGAGGAGGCTTGGGGCGGTGTGGGTGGAGGAGGAGGGGGGCTAGGGGGGGGTGGGGGGGGGGGGAGGGAGGAGGAGGGGTTT
>JADLZK010010030.1:0-100865 GCA_015847255.1 Hyparrhenia diplandra
CAACAACTCCACCTAGTTCCCGCACATCGTCGTCTAAGTTACCCGAAATGCTTGTTAGAACTAATGGAAAAACATAGCCAAAAGCCTCGAGGCGAAAACCGCGTGCTTTCGGTAAATGCGCGGCCAGCAGGCTTTCGACGGCGAGGCGTTGCCTTACTACTCAACAAACCGTACTCGTGGCAAACGACCTCAAAGACCCGATCACCACGGGGTTCGGGGTGACTTTCGACCGGAAAGGCGCACTTTCAACGTGAAAGCGACGTTCTTCACACCGCATCGCGGGGCACTCTCCCGTGCGGACCGGATGCACGCTGCAGACTCCATGCTTTCGGCTCGCCTTGCTCCACCGAATGCGCGGACTTTCGCCTATCTTGAGCTCCTCTTGTCCGATCGTCGCCCTTCTCGGGCCTTCCGATAGCTCAAGGGTCGGCCCCATTTAGTTGGTTACCCGGGAGCCGAATGAGGGGGAGGGGGTCGGTTACGGCTTCCCCCAACATTGAGGAACCAAATCCGGTGGAGAGGGACAAAAGGTCACTCCCTCGATGTGCTTGTATGCTCTAGTCCTTGTTCTTATCTTTAACCCTGTGAAATTTCTTGGCTGTGACCTTTCGCTCTCTCTCACGTAAAAAAAAAAGTAGACAGTGATGATATACCTGCTAAATAAAATTGGTGTTTTTTATAACAATTGGAGTTTCTTTTGACTTTCCATTCATATATTCACTTATTTGTACAAGTGTGATTATTAACTGGTGGGGCTGCTGTAACAAGTCAATGCTCTTTGGTTAGACTTACTGGTCCTTGTAGCTATTCAGTGAAATTTTTTCAATTAGAGCAAATGGTTTCCATATTCTTTATGTTTATTTTAATAAAACAATGTGTTTCTGCAGCACTTGTAGCAGCCTCTATCGGTGAAGGAGCAAGAGATGTTTCTTTCACTGCATGAAAAGAATCACTGTCGCAAGGCCTTCTAAACAAGAAGCAAGTATCTAGTTGTGATCGTAGGTGGCATTTGTGGGGTATTTCTTCTCCCTTCATAACTCGTAGGATCTGTGATTTCGCTGCTAGTCTTGTTCTGTTTGTCTTCATGCTTCAACACCAAAAGGGATCCGAAACTGAGAAAAGCTGTGGGGTTGTGTTGCCTCCTGATGCTGTGTAGAAGCCACAATGCACAGTTTTCTGTTTACTCTTCAAGACAACAGTTCATGTTGCGTGGATCCTTTTGCTGCATCTCAAACTGTTTGTTTCAAATGGATGGTTGTGTAGTTTTTTTTTTTAAGAATTTTAGGCGTTGCCCTCGTCTATGAACCAAAATAGCCAACAAACAAAAGTTACCGTTTACAGCTCCGGCAGATGGGGTAGCCATCTGGGCACTATAACCTGATTACCAACAGATTACAAGTTTGGCCAACTGGCTCGATGCAACTACTGCAAATCAAGAAAACAACACTTGTGGCCGCACCCACCTTGCAGCTGACTAAGAGAACCGAAGCCGACATGAAGTGAGAATAACAGCAACCGACAACATATATCGATCAATAGACAACATCTTGGAACCACCCAGCCGGAGCAAAGATCTTGTCGTTTTTGCCATCATTCATCCCATCGGTAACCAGAGGACCTAGACCGCCTCTGACTTGATCATCTTTGTTTTCTCTTCCAGACTTCTTCGTTTCTCCATTGGACACAAGATTGTCCAGTTTTGCAATGTCACCGCTACCCTGTGTAAGAGTATAGCCATACTCCTCCATAGCTCTCTCTGAAAACAAATATCATTTCTAAGCTTCCAAAAATAAACCATAAAGTGGCAAAAGATGTTAATCACACAATTTCTCTTATTGCTTAACCAAAAAGTCTACCAATTGACTTTCTAAGGAAGGTTCTAACTGAATGTCTAGAATTTTTACAAGAATGGACCACATTTTCTGGGCGACAACACAATTTAAAAAATAAATGCATAATGGAATCTTTTCATCACAAAAGAGAGAGGTTTTGTCCTTCACCTTTCTTTCTCTTACTGAGATTATCTCTAGTCTACAACCTATTTTTTGACCAGCAACCATAAGAAATAGTGAACCCTAAGTGGGATTTTGATTTCCCAAATGGAATGTATCAGGACTGAAAGGACATCTATGCCCTAAGTTGGTTTTGGATGATTAATGATAACAAGATTAAAGAGCTAATGAGTTTGCTAAGTGTGGACAGTGAAGTTGGATATCTCACGTGTACATGTCACATATTGTAAAAGAGCCAAAATGATGTGTTGTAGATACAATCTAGTTCAAGCACAAGACAACAATGCAAATGGATTTCAAAGCCTAGGCTTATTTGTTTGTGAGAGCTCCATCATACCTCATATAAATATAAAGTAATACAATGGGTTCAACATCAAGTGTCGATTTGGATTGAGGTAGTGAAGATAGCGGGGGAAAGACTTTGAGGTACTAAGTAAAGGTGAAGGCCAAGTGACGACTCGGCCAGAAGGACCTAGCTAAAAGTGAAGAAGGAAGTACTTGCATTTAGTCGAAGCTATTCAAGCCATTAGTCATGTGATGGAGAAACAAAACCTAGATGACATTTGAAGTGTGACTTGACATACATGAAGACAGCTCTATTACATGGATATGATCAAGGCACACGCCAAGAAGGCTATGCTCAAGGTGAATAACATGTTGACAATGTTGGCATCCTCGAAGCAATAAAGACCAAAAATATGGCATTGAAATTCAAGAAAAAGCAACTCAAGCCGATCGATCGTCCGATTTTTATTTGACACTTGAGTTATAGGTATGCTTGACTATTAAGAGGGATGCATCATATCAATAGATGATCATACATAAGTGCTCGAAAAGCCAACCCATGAGAGTTCGAGAGAGTTTGAGTGACAAAATCAAAATTGCTATCTTGGTGAGCTTCACTGAAAAACTTTTTTTTCTGACCTTGAAAAAGTTTATTAACATAACGTAAAATAGTTTGCAATTAAAATAAATCTTTTTGGAGAAAGTTCAAATTCAAATTTAGACCGTTTGGACCATACGGACAAGTTATGCATACCGACGCCGTCCGGTATAAACAGCAGCGGTCCAACGGCTAGTTTTCAAAGTGGCTATAAATAGCCACAAGCCTCCATCTTCGGGGTTGCCGATTCGCCGACTTTGTGGTGATTTTCTCGAAAGCATCTCTAACTCTCCCAAACCCTCTCTAAGTGAGTGATTGATCCAACTTGCAAATCAAAGTGTGGGTTTGAGTGTGATTCAAAACTAGAGAGCAAGCCACCTTGAGCACTTGTGCATATTGCCTATTCTCGTGATTTGCATTTGTTTCTCTTGGATTCTTCGGTCCTAGACGGCTAGGGCGTCAGGAGAGCACCCAAGAGTTGTGGTTGCCTCTTTAAGTTGCAAAAACCGGTTCGACTTCACCGCAAGAAGTCATCTACTACGATGAGGGAAAGGAGTTGGAAAAGACTCAGGCTAGAGTGACCTACGTGGTTGAGAAGGGCTCGCCGGCTTGGGCTGCCCGTAGCCTCCTCAACGGAGACGTAGGTTTTCGGTAGAGAACCGAACTCAGGAAACATCGTCGGTTCTTGTCTCTCACTTGATATTTATGATTGTGTGATCTTCTAGAGGGCTACTTGCACACTATATACATATATATATACATAGCTCTTGCACGTTGGGTGAGAAAAGAACAAAAAAAGGAGGGGAGGTGGGCTGTTGCCCTCAATGCATACCCCGCACGCGTCCGGTATCCATACTGCAGCGCCCGGTATTGGAGGGCCAACACCCAACTTTGTCAATCTCGGCTCTAACCTCTCGTGGTGCAGCGTTTATCATATATATTCTCGTTATTATACTCGAGGGTTGTTTTCTTCGATCAAGAGTTTCCAAACAATTGGAAACTCTATTACTAATCGTTTTTAAGCTATTTAAGGTGTTAATTTCTAGAAACGCCTATTCACCCCCTCTAGGCGACATCACCGGTCCTTACAAGGACGTTCAATACCCCTAAAGTTAATGATTTTATATAAAAATCGAACATTGTATCTACCATTAGAGGAAAATTGCCAAACTAAAGAATCCTCATTATCACTAAAGGAGATGGTCAAGACTAATTGACAAATCTCATCCCATAAATCTAGCATCCGGATGTCTCCCATAATGCCTAAAAGTGCACTTAAGGATATTACCATCCCATAAACTAGCTATTGTCCGATTTTTCTCATTCACATGCCTATATATGTTCCAATACTAAATGGCTAGGGTAGAGGAGCCCAGCCAGTTATCTTCCCTTAACCTCACTCTTTTGCCATCCCCAATGCTCCACCTATACCCCATCCTAGCAAGCATGTGCGGCTTCCATGAACCCTTTGAAAAATCGAAGCTCCAACGGTGTTTGCTTGGAAGATATTGGGGTTCCAAGCAACCCTTTGAAGACAACGGTGTAGCCACTAATCGCTGAAAGCCCTAAGCTTCTCAGTGATAAAGGCTTTGGTGGATGGGTAGAAGGGACGCCTCCAAGAGCTTCATCTTTGGTTTCTCTACCTTTTTCAAGTGAAATCCTAACAAACATCACCATAAAACGGTTATGTACGTAAAGAAGCCTGAAGTGGAGAAGTTTTTTTTTTTTTTTTTTTTTTTTTTTAGGTAGCGGGATGAAGCCACCAAAAAGTGTCTTCTTCTAGCTACTTAGGCGAAACCATATACAAAAAGAATCTCTACAACATAAAAAAAAAAAAAGAGGAGACATTTTTTGGTGCAACATTCGCTTTGAGTCTGCCCACCCCTCCATGCGATATCTGCAAGCCGACCCCTCCCGCCTTCCGAGACAAAATAGGAAACGAGGAGGCGTGGGATCAGGTCCAACAAAATAGGAAACGAGACCAAAATAGAAAAGCATCGCACGATATTATTGTGATACCTTCCTATTTATAATATCTTCCAACAAAATAGGAAACGAGATATTCGATTTGCATGACACCTTCCTTTTTCTTGCATGATACCTTCCTTCTAGTGTAGAGACGAGAGAGAGGATAGTGAAGATGGACGCAGTATGTGTACCGTGTATATCTTGGTAATTTGATTTTATTTATTAACGTAGAAGTATACGCTATATGTATACCTCCTAAGTTCTAGAAACTAACTGGATTGTGGGTCTATTTCTAGAGAGAATTAGGTATATGACCCTCGAAAAAAGTTGTCTTAGGTATGTGGCCCCTTTTCTTTTGAATTTGGGTATATGGCCTTCAATCTAAATCTAAAACCGCAATAAGCCTATCTCCCACTAGAGGTTTATTTTGGAATTCTCATCCTCCCGATTGGTTCACGTGAGTAGTAACCGAATCCCCGCCCACCAAACATCCGCCGGGCTGCCTCTTCGCTTTCCTCTCGCATGCGTGGGAACCAAAGCGAACGAAAAGGATGCCCAAAGATGCATGTTCGGGGCTTGTCGAACCCTTCGCTCTCCTCCGCATGCGTGGAACCAAGCCAACGAAAGGATGCCCACCATGCACTAAGAAACGGAGAGACTAAGCGGATTGAGGCCATCGCCGCCCCGCTCTCGCTATTTAAAGCAAGCGAGGCCACCCGCCTATTTTCGACGAGGCCATCCCGGGCTGATTTGGGCCTCAGGCAGAGGGCCGCGGGCCCTAGTCGCGGCCCAAACAATTTTTTTACTATATGTGCTCTATTTTTGGCTCGCCCAAGATGTTGGCCCAAATTCGTTGGCCCGTGAAATGAACAACAGCAAAGAACAACAATCCGTATGGGGAAACTCAATCGTCCGTTTTTTCTTCAACGCTGGGCTTTTTCGACCGCGACGCACGCAGAGTCCGCCGCCGCCGACCGCCGCCGCCGCTTGACGCCACGCCGGGCCGCCGGGCTGGACGCCGCCGCGCGCCGCCAAAATTACCAAGGTCAAGGCAAGGCCAACCCTAGGTGCCTCACAAGTTCGCCCTCCGTGAGTCCAAATACCGCCCACGACGTATTTCAGAGGCAGACACCGTTCTCCCTTCCCGCCGTGATCGGACGGGGGGGGACGACGGAGAGGGATCGATCGATTCTTGTTTCCCCGTGATCGCATCGCACGTAGGCATACCGATCGTTCCCGGTAAGCCAGCAAGTCTAATCCCTCTTTTCCAACCGATTGGTGATTGCTTTGTAATTTCTAATGTTCTAATTTCTAATCCCTCTTTTCCAACCGATTGGTGATTGCTTTGTAATTTCTAATGTTCTAATTTCTAATCCCTCTTTTCCAACCGATTGGTGATTGCCTTGTAATTTCTAATGTTCTAATTTCTAATCTCTTGTTAAACTCTTTCCAAATCATCATTAGCTACGTAATTCTCGTAAGCATTTTTCATGTTTTTTGTCAACTATGTTGTGGATTTAAATATGAAAGTAAGATATAATCTAGAGTTATGCATTTATAAGCAAGTTTTGTTATTAAACCCGCGGCGGGCGGTATATGTGTTTTGCTAGCTGCCCTAGGCGTCAAAGTTAATAGCTCCGCCACTGAGGCCATCCCACTTCGTTCCCATCCAGAGCCGGAGCAGGACGCGTCGCCCGCCGCGCCGGAGAACCCGCCGCGATCCGAAGCTCGCGACCACCACGCTGGAGCCCCGCCCGCCGTTCGCCGCCGGAGGACACAACGCCAGCCGCGCAGGAGCCCCCGCCCCAAGCCGAAGCCCGCGACCCCACGCCGGAGACCCCGCCCGCCGCCTGAGGATGCGCCGCCCGACGCGCCGGAGCTCTCACCCCGGCCCACTGAAGCCCCTGCCACGCACTGAAGCCCCTGCCCCAGCGATTGAAGGATAGCATTGAAGTGGATCAGGCCACGGGGCAGCGGAGAACTCCACCCTTGGTCTGACGTGGGATGCCCGCGGCGGCCCCGCTGCGCTTCCTTCTCCACGTCATGGTGGTTGGCCGCGCGCGAGCACGAGCAGCAGCAGGGAGAGGAGGAGCGGGAGGAGCTGGTGGTGGGGAGGAGTAAAGGCACTAGGAGCAACGGAGGGGAGGAGGAGCGGCGGCAGCGGCGGCCGGCGTGGAGGTGGGCGGAAGGCGTGGAGAGAGAGAGAACCGCTGCGGATGAGAACGACGGACGATTCCGATTCCTGCGTTTTCGTTTTTCCTTTACTAGATAGTTTTTTTTTATTTTTATTCAATAATACACTATGTAGCCATCGGTAGACCTCTTTTTTTTCCCCTTTTTTGATAAAAAACTCAGTGAACGACCGTGCCTTGGCTATAGTGATATCTTATGCCAATTTAAATGCTACAAAATCAAGTATTTGAGATGGAGAGTATACTTTTATTTTGCTAAAACCACATGTATTTAGAAGCTCAAAAATTATATGTATGCCCATTACAATAAATTTGGCCATCTATCAATCGTCCTCGCTAAATTAAATTGTTGACTTCATATGTCATTAGTAATATTCACATTTTTCTCTATAGATATTGATCTTCAAACATCTTACCTAACCTACAACCTCAAATTATCGCCTAAATTATAACCTCAAATTCCCTTCACCTATATGTCTATAGGTATAATACATATAACGTTTCTTAATTTGTTGTGGTTAACATTCTAATCCATCTAAATTCTCTCTTCATACCAAGGCAACGCTGGGAGTTCCCCTAGTTTCTTTAGGTATATGGCCTTCTCATCCATTTTTAGGGGTAACGGTGTTAACTATGAGGGTAAAAAGACTATTTTACCCCGAGTAAAAAAAAAAAAAAAAAAAACATAGTTTTGTTCATTTTATTGTATATATTTTGAGTATATAATCACATTCAACCATGCATATATAATCAAAATATATGGCAGCGGTGTTAACTATGTATATTTTATTGTACATGTGTGATTATATAATCAAAATATACAGTAATTATTAGCTGCAGCAGTACGCGTTCCACTCTCTGGTTCCTGATCGATTTTCTTTGGCGGTCGATTTTGGTTCAGTACAGTTCCTGTCCGAGCAAGTGCACGAGCCAGATTTTCTTGGTTCAAGGCTTGAAAATGCTCAGGTTTAGTTCAAGGTTTCAACTTCTCACGTAAACTATAACCCAAGCAATCATTAGGTCATCGTAGGAGCAATTAATTTAATACTTCTTGCTTGAGATAGTTTTTACGATGGTGAAGTCGGTCGTTTTCTCTTGGCTGTATGTGTTGTTCGTCTCTCATCAGCAGTGCGGTTCCTGCTCTTGCCTTTTCAGACCAGATCGATTCTTGGGGGCAGCGCAATCAGCTCTGGTGATCAGTCACCGAGCACGCTATTCACAGCGGTGCTGTTCCTGCCGATCTACTGTCTGTCTGCTGTGTGTTGTTCTTCAAGTTGCTCGAGCAGATCCGTGCAGGGTACCGTCCTAATTCCTCGAAGGTCACTGAGTGACCGGTGTGCGCCGGAATTGTGCACACCGTTACCATGCTGAACTTTTGATTATATAATCACAAATGTAAAACAAAATATACATAGTTAACAATGTTTCCATATATTTTGATTATATATGCATGGTTAAATGTGATTATATACTCAAAATATACAACAAATGTACAAAACTATGGTTTTTTTTTTTTTTTTTTTTACTCAGGGGTAAAATGGTCTTTTTACCCTCATAGTTAACACCGTTACCCCTAAAAATTGATGGAAGGCCATGTACCTAAAGAAATTTGGATCGAAGGCCATATTCCCAAAAAAAAAAAAAAGAGGCTACATACCTAAGACAACTTTTTGAGGGCTATATACCTAATTCTCTCCTATTTCTATTGTTGATTTCTACAATAAAAAATAATTGTTCTCGTATACATCAATGGGAGACAAGACTAGCACCTCTTGTTATTAAGTAATCTTAATGCAACGCCCTATCAAATATAAAACGTATATTAGGTAGTGTTCAGGTCCATTTTGGGGGGGTGTAAAATGTCATATCGAATATTCTATCACCATTTGAAATACTAAACGTGGACTAAGGCCAGTTTTAATGGAAGTTTCACGGGCATTTCATGCACATTAAATAGGGTACCACATTAGTAGGAATTCATTTTTGCATAAAACTATGAGGAGAGAGAGAGAGAAAAGTTTCACCATGGTGAAAACTCTTGAGCGTTGTTTCCTAGGTGTTGGAAACAAATGTGAAATCCACATTGAGACGGAAATAGTGTTTCATCATGGACTCCATGCATGGAAGAGTAAAGATGAATGGGTAGAAAGAGAGGTTGTGGGACCCATGAGCTTATGAAACTGTGCATTGAGAGAGACATCTATTTCATATTAGAGCAAGTACAATGGACAAATTTTAGCCGGCGACAACCAATGAGGAAGAGAGAGAAAGGAAGAGAGAGAGAGAGGAGCGTTTTGTTTGTGAGTCACCTGCTGCAGGTGGGCGAGAAGGATCAACATGCAATTCGATTGGATGAGAAGGCATGCAAGCCTTCAATATCTGTGGGACCCGTCACTATTTTTAGCGCTTTGTCGGCGGCAGCCAGGGCGAGCAGCCGGGCGATTCTATTAAACCGCTCTTAAAGTTTCACATCTTGGAAACCGGAAGGTGAAACGCTCCATTGAAACCGGCCTAATTATAAAATAAATTATAAATTCCGTTTGTAAACTACGAGAAGAATTTATTAAACTAATTATTACGTCATTAAGCATGTGATACTATAACAAGTTTAGTGTGGACCAATTATATAATAAATTATAGATTCCGCTTTTGTAAACTACGAGAGAAGAATTTATTAAGCGTAATTAATCTGTCATTAAGCATGTGCTACTAAAACAAGTTTAGTGTCTAATCAGGATCATTAGATTTGTCTCATGATTTACAAGTAATTGGTTTTTATTTTGTCTAGATTTATGGATGTGCTAACATATTAGATTCGATACTTTTTGCAGTTTGCATTTTGAAATCTAAACAAGGTCTTATTTGAGAACTAATTGTAGTCGATACTACATGATATAAGAGAGAAAGGTATAGAGCTCGAGGGCATGCCATGCATGCCTCGTGAACATGAGAATCCAATAAATAACACGTGTCGTGAATCATATCATTAGAAAAAAAAAACAAATACTGAATCTACCAATTATAACTGAATTCGGAAAAGTCTACACCTCTGACATCGTGATCAATGTAGCTGTGTTAATTTCACAAAATTTATGTGTTTAGATTAAATGTCACTTTAATGTTATTTTATAGTATTGTTATCTAATTATGCGACCGTTTGCTTTTTATAAAAATTTAGTTATTCCGTAGCAACACACGGACACGATTCTAGTACCAAATAAGGTATATATTTATCTGAAGTTTTGACCTGTAAGACTGTACTTAGCTACTACTTGACCATGTCGACACTAAATGATTTAATGTCATTTTTGAATAGGCTGTTATACAACTCAGTCTATTGTTGAACATTGTCCAATTCGGCAGAACACAAGTGCATGGCACGAGAGTGGGTTTGAAGAAAAGCTAGGAAAGCACGTTAGATTAAGTTGCAGCCTCTGCGAGTTGTTCCGCTATAGGTGCAGTTGCTGGCTTGCTGCAAGCGAATACCCCCAAATTTTTTCTTGCCAAAAACAAAAAATACACTTCAGAACGAAGTTAGTAATAGTCAGTTCACCTTCTAGCTAAGTGGATTCCTTGTGGCCTCATAATTTGAAGGTAATCTGACGGCATAATTTGAAGGTATAATCTGACGGCATAATTTGAAGGCATCTCTCTCTAGGACGGCATAACAGAATTTGAAGCAGGAACATGGACAGCATTTGCTCTATATATAATTTTTTTTAGTAACTCTACGACTTTAATAATAAGAAAAAAATTAAAAAAAAAACTTAAAATGTCGGCTCTGGCTGCCGGCAAGGCCTCCTCTCGCCCTCACCTCTCGAGCTGGTTGAACGTAGCGGCTCGCCGTTGCCAACCGACCAAAATCACCCAAACCCTCGCCGCCGCCACCGCCGCCGGCAGGGTCCGATCAGACCGAGCGAAGCGGGATGTCGCCGCCGGCGCTGCCGCCCGACCTCATCTACGAAATCCGCTAGGCGTCTTATGCAATCGCCTTTCGGTATCCTCCTTCGTTCCTACCTCCTCCGTCCCAGTCCCCACGCCATGCGCGGCAATTGGCGTGCGGTCGACTCCCGCGACGGCCGCGTCGTCCTCGGCACTTTGCGTGACCACAACGACCCGATGTGGTCGGCGAGTAGACTCTCCTTGTCTGGGACCCCATCACGGACGAGCAGTGGCCGCTGCCCAAGCTGCCGGATCACCTCCTTTTCCGGCTACCGTGCTCCTGGACCGCCACGGTGCTCTGTGCTGCGGCAGATGGCATCTGCCACCACATCGACTGCCACAGCGGAGGTTCCTTCCTCGTCGTCTTGATGTGCACTGCCCCCAGGAAGGTATTCACCTGTGTGTACTCATCAGAGACCGGTACGTGGAGGGAACCGACATCTGCTGATCTCCGCCATGCGTGGGTGCGTTCGTCCCCTAGCGTCCTTGTGTGTAATACACTCTACTTCATCTCTGATCGCCATCGGAGTGGTAAGAAAATTCTGGAATATAAAAAAAAAACAGGACCTGAGGGGACGATGTCCCCACCCGTATTTCATTAAGAAGAAGATCTTCTCACCGCATTCGTGAGCCCCCGAATCCCGCCCCGCCTCGACATGGGAGCCCACATACCCATGAGAAGGGTCGCTTCACACCGCTTTGGCAAGACACGACATACCCGTGAGAAGTGTCAGCTTCACACCGTGCTTTGGCACACGGGGATCGACGAGCGGATTTTTTTGTGGCAAATCATGCGTCCGAGAGGACTCGAACCCATGACCGGTGGCCTCCCAACCGGGAGTGCTCACCAGCTGAGCTATGCTCATTTCCCCAAACTCTACTTATGGTCGAGGGGGGCCTGGTTCTGAAAAAATATGCAGGATGGGCACAAAGCCGAGTCATTGATCTAGAGACGCTACTCAGCCCGTTAGGTACCCTGATCCAGAGGGACTCGCTCTATGTGCTTTGTTTCATGGATGGTGTTGCTGCCATTGTCACTGGAAAAGATGGTTTGCGATTTGCTCTTGATCTGAAGTCTGGGCGGATTACAAAGCTAAGTGACCGTGTAATAATGAACATTGTTCCCTACATGAGCTTCTACACACCAGGTGCACCTTACTTAGTTTTGTATTAGCCGGTATTGATGATAAGTATCCTAGCTAGTGACATGAAAATATTATTGAAGATTAAAGGCTTTATAGAAGAGGAATATATATAAACTGTGTTAATACTATAATGTTTTCTCATGAATAATCCTTTTAAATTTGCTACATATATATGCAGAACTCATCGGTTAACTATTCATCTAGTGTAAACATGTCCAGGATAGGTGATCTGATCTTTATAAAATGACTTTAAATTTAGGCTGAGCCACGGAGTATGAGGGGACACAAAATCATTTTAATAATGAGATTCTACACTCCATAACAACCCTGACACTATTTTCAATCCTGTAGATTTATTAGCATGGACCTGTCAGTGGTAACTTAGAAATATAGAATTATGAATAACCGAGATAATATATATGTGCTAAACAAAGAAGTTTTTTCATGGGTAGTTTTGACTTCTCTTACTGACTTTGTGGAGTCTCTCTATTTGTCTTGTGGAGCTGCTGAAGTGTGCTAATTAATCATAAGTTAGTGCTGTTTAGACTTGAGGTAAATCTATTGGTCATTTTTTTCCCTGACTTTTTCGTTTTCGGGGTAACCTGCTGATCCCTATTGTTGTCTGGTTGTTGTTAGTTGTTACAAAGACTCATGGAGAATAAAATGTATTCCATCTAGCTGATGTGTTTTCCTAAAAAAATGTTTGTTTATGCAGCGCTTGTTGCAGCCGCTACAGGTGAGGGACCAAGAGCAGGTGCTCCAAGTGCATGAAACACTCAGCTGAGCAATCCCTTCTAAATCAAGAAGTGTCTTAGCTAGCAGCTAGCTTCTAGTACTCTATATGGTAGAGAAGGGAAGGAAATGGAGAGGATTGGTTCTTTACCTTCACTTGCCAAATGCCACCACAGTTTCTGTTGCTATCCACTCTTTTAAGGCTTGAAGCTGCTCCTGAGGAGCTTGATGCTTGGCATGCCATCTTTGTTAATTTGTTTCCTCTACTACTATGTCAAACAGATAGTGTTTAGTGCCTACAATATTTTGAGGACTCCTGGACGTTGTTATTTGGATTGATAAATATTTAATTATAATTTTTGTAGGTGGAGGCGTTTCTTTTTTGTGATGCTGCTTGCTATACTATCCAGTATGTGGGTACTCGCAATGTTGCCTGTTGAATATTTGCTTAGTTGATGCCTTATACTGATCACTGAGTTTGGAACAGTTCATAATTGCTTTTGGCTTTTTGGGAAGCTGTCGTTTTGGAAGACCTTGCTAGGCCGCTGGTGTTTTCAGCTAAAGCAGACATGTCGCTTTGGGAGAACCATGTAGTCTGACGCCATTTTTCAGCCAGCAAGGGTGGCAGTTGCATGATGGGCCTGCACATTGCACAACTTACGCTTTTAGTGGCGGGTTGTGTCCTGCAGCGGTTTAAGACTTGGCATCCAATATTTAGGGATACCTAATTACCCTGAAGATTGTGTAGAGCCACTGATGTTACCGTGCTGGTATGAACTATGAAGCGCATTCTGAAATGTGCAACTGAAGCAGTCCCCAAGCGTTAGAGATATGGAGCTTGTCACTGAAGCAAGGCTGTGGTGGATCATTCCTTTTTCTAGCACATTTTCACTGCATTTCCTCGTATAAGCTTAAGGTTTCTGTGTTGTAGGACGTTGTGTTTAAGGCTCCATACCAATGTCGAATATGTTTTCGATGTCCCATTCGTGTAAAATAAACATTGCCAGCTCAGGTTATCATCCATCATGTTGAGCATGACCATCCGGTTCATTATATTTTAGCTTTTTTTTTATTTACCATGTAGAGCATTTCACAAGTTTTCCAAGAAATCGTTAACATGAACTTTGATGTTTGGACATATGGTCTCAAAATACTGATAAGACGATAACAATACACTGAAAACAATTCTACCATATGATAGAGATTGCTCAAGAGGAGTCGATCACTGCTCTGCTCACTAGCCAAGCTGCTGGTGAAGATTCTTCGCATCAAACAAGAACCTGGCAAACGAGGTCTGCGATGAGCCGTCGTCCTGCATCGCTGCTATTGCTTCGTTCTTGAGTGCAACCGCTCGACCCCTGATGCGCTTGCCCTCCACAGATTCCATCACCAGCCTCACCTTGGCCTCCACCTCCTCGGATTTGACGAAGCCCGTGCTGTACCCCTCCATCTCCACCCCGATGCCCATGTCCTCGGTCACGAACACCTTGTTCATCAGCTGCTCCGCGTAGAACGGCCAGCACAGCATCGGCACCCCTCCAGTGATGGCTTCCAGCGTCGAGTTCCACCCGCAGTGCGTCACGAACGCGCCCGTCGACGGGTGGCGCAGCACGTCGACCTGCGGCGCCCATGGCCGCACCACGAGGCCCCGGTCCCTGGTCCGCTCCAAGAACCCCTCTGGAAAGAGCGTGTCGAGACTCTCCGAACCGTCGTCGGCGGTGCCGGTGCCGGTGCCGGCCGGCGGCGTCCGCACGGCCCACAGGAACCGCTGCCCAGACGCCTCGAGGCCAACGGCGATGTCCTTTAGCTGCTCAGCCGAGTGCGCGCATCTGCTTCCGAAGCAGAGGAACACGACGCTCTTCTCCGGCTGCGCGTCGAGCCATGCGAGGCACTCGTGCCGCCTCTCCGCCGCCGCCGCCGCTGCGCCCGTGCCGGTGCCGTCGCCGATGACCAGCGGCCCCACGCAGTAGACCGGCGGCAGCACGCGGCCGGGGACGCACCGGGGATCTCTCAGCGCCTGCACGGCCGAGCTCTCCAGCGACTCGAACGTGTTGACGAGCACGCCGGCGCTGGCGTCGTCCGTGACGCGCGTCCAGACGTCCACCATGGTCCTGCACAGCTCGTCGTCGTCCGGGTGCTCCAGCAGCTCCCCTGACGAGATGCGACGCCGGGAACGGCGGGACGCCGAGGAACCGGAGCGGCGCGTCCCCGAGCTCCTTGAGTCCCGCTCCCGCGGGCCTGCCGGAGAGCAGCGCCGGCAGCTGAGCCACGACGGCCAGGGTGGCGGCGTTCGAGGCGAAGAGCGTGTACACGGGGACGCCGAGCCTGGCGCCGACGTCGACCGCGTCGGTGGAGAACATGCCGACCACCAGGGAGTGCACGCGCCGGCGCGGGACGACGACGGAGCGGAGGAACCGCTCCAGCTCGGAGTTGTACCGCCGCAGCAACTGCAGCGTGAGGAGGAAGTGGTGCTTGCCGGGGACGGCGGCGGCGAGGTCGGCGTACGAGACCGGGGGCAGGACGTGGAAGGTGATGGCGGGGTTGAGGCGGCGAGGCGGCCGACGTCCACGATGCGGAAGTCGGGTGAGCTGGCGGCTGGCTCGGCGATCACCATGGTCACGTCGTAGCCGTGCCTGAGGAAGACCTTGGCGAGCTGCACCATGGGGACGATGTGGCCGACGCCGGGGCTCGGGTACAGGATCACGGTCTGCTGCTGCTGCTGCTTCATTGCCATGGCGACAAAGAGATGCAACTGATCAACGGGTTCCAATTATTGCCGTGGCGAAACGAAACAAAGGGCCGGGGGATGAGTGCGAGCTAAAGCCATGGAGGGAGTCAGGGGGCGACGTTTGCGGCTGTCAGGTAGCGCCATGGCGGCATCTGCAGCTGCAGGAGGATGCAGAGTCTCGTGGACCGACCGACGCTCGGAAGAAGCCAAAGACGCACACGACACACGACACGACACCCAAGCTTTAAATTCATTATTATGGTTAATAATCGTCATCGCGATTCGCCATTGGCTCTACGGTGAAGCTAGCTGTAATTCATTTCAGTTTTTCTCATGGCAAAATTTTCTATGCGGCAGCGTCGCACAAGCGCTGGTGTAACGTGTGCACGTAGCCCGCCGTGCCGTTTTTCCGCGCGGCTACAAAACATGTGGATTTTCCGCCGTGCAGCACTAGATATCTTCAGTTCTACTCCATTCAAAATTGTAGATGTGAACCGACCATAGTCAGCTCCATCTGGATTATGAGTCCATGCTTTAACTATTTTGCTGTATTTATTTTAAAATTAAGCGACATGTCTTATCAACAGCGAGGCGTCCGTAACTTCGTCAACCTTAGATTTGCCAATTGAACTCGGTTTATTAGATGTGTTTGGAGGGATAGGTGTGCGTGTGTGTGCTCTTGTGTTCAATAGACAAGCCCAAAATACAATATAGATTATATACGAAGAAAAAATTGGGCATATAGGAAAAAAAAACTTGAAGACTTAAATGGAGATTATTAGTTTGTAATGCAAAAAATCATAACCTAAATTTGACACATGAAAATCATGTACTGGAATCATCTAAAGCCACCTTTTTTTTTTTTTTTTTTCTTGGTGGTTTTTTTTTGGGATCTTTCTCGGTGGATGGAATGATCACGGCAACACAATGTGGCAATCCATGCCGCATTGCTGTTCACTGGCGGGCCGTCCCAAGGTCCTTATCTTCTCGGCACTGTTCTGTTGGGCTCCCAAAACGGATCGGAGGATCGAGAGTAATTCCACAGGCCGGCCCGGCACGCACCGCACCCCTGCTCGGTCTGGACACGTGGAAAAAAAACCAGTGGAGCAGTGATGCTGACAACCAGATGTGGAAACGGGACGGCGACCACTGTCTCGGTGGAACCAACACTTGCCGACATCAACTAGAAAATCTCGCTTTGCCGAATTAAAGCACCTTTCACTGCGATTTGGGTGGTGCAGAGCTAGCACGTCCCCTAGGCCCGCGCGACCCGTTCCAAAAGGCACAACGGATTCTGCCGCAGAGCCACACAGAAAGAAAATTCGGTCGTCGAAAGCTCGCCGGCAGTGGAGTATACTCCTATTTCATCTGGACAGCTGGATTCACCTGAGCCCCAACTACTACCGGCCTCCAGTCTATATAAACGAACTATACTCGCCGATCTCGAGCATAGTATCGTAGTAGGTAGTAAGTTGGTAAGCACAGGCAGCAAGACGAACGAGCTTCGTGCAGTGCATACACCACTGCAAACGTTGCAACTCCGATTTCGCCAATGGCAACCAACAAAGCAGCGTCCATTCTCCTCCTCGCCGTTGCAGTGGCCACCGCGGCGTGCACGACGACCGTCTCCGCGCAGACCAGGCTCGGCAAGCTCGTCGTCACCGGCGTCGTGCCGTGCAACACCGGCACGCTGATCGACGCCGCCACGTCTCCGGCATTCCCAGGTGCGTGCATTCGTCGTCCAAATCAATGCAACCTCTGGGTGACCTCTGCACGTACAACTCATGTGCATACATACATAACGATATACTAATCAACGTTTACAACATCGATCGCACGTCACATACCGACGTGTTCGTGCCTGCTCTGCTGCGATGCCCGCATGCAGACGCCAACGTGGAGCTGCGGTGCGGCGGCAACGTGGTGGCGGGCGGGACGACGAGCCGGAACGGGTCGTTCGCGATCGAGGCGGACCTGACCAACGCGCTGGCGGCGCTCGTGGGATCCTGCCAGCTGGTGGTCGATACGCCGCTGGCCAAGTGCAACGCCAGCCTGCCGGCGGCGGGGGGCGCTCGCCTCCTACCTGCAGGGCTCGCTCGCCGGGATGCTCAGCGGCGTCTTCCGCCTCGCACCGGCCGGTTTCTCCTTCCGCATGAACTGACCACCGCATCATTATCACTCAGTCAGTATCTATAAAGACCAAACCTGAAAATAAAATGAAAATAATAAGAGAACGAGTAAAAACTTGCATGTATGCTGGCGACGGCCCACGCAATTACAAAAATATACAGTACCGTACCTGAAAATAAAATGAGCATGGATAAGTATATAGTGATGGAAATGGAACAGTCTGCTCATCATCAAACGCCCGTAGTTTTATTTCTGATTTCTGATGCTTTGGTTCCAAACTTCAAGAACTTGCGTGTTATGTATAAACCGTTCAGTTTAATCTTTTGGGCTCATTAGCAAAACTGCTCCTCTGCCATAACTGCTTTTAGTTGCACATACTCCATACTACAAGAAGAGCCCACACCACCACAGGCCGCTCTGCGTAATCGGCCACGCTCCACCTCGACTGCTCGACACCGCAGCCTGCAGAGTGGTAGCGGTTGACATGGAACGTGGAAATGACGCACTCAGCTGTCGAGATTGGGGCATTGGGCACGTCCTCGAGCTGAGGCATTCGTCGTCGCCAAAGGCGGTCGTGTGAACCCACCCAAGCCTCAGCACGCGGGAAACTAAGGCGGAGCTCACCGTCTACGAGGCTATGACGATATCGATATCAAACTATCAAAGGCATCCAGTAGCTGTTAAGAGCAGCCAGTTGTTCAGTCTCAGGCTCTCAGCTCGCTCTACCATCACTCCAGGCCCAATTTGGTACGGTGGCCCTGTTTGGTATGGCTCTTCAGCATCTACTAGTTTAGACTTCAGACCGTTTGGTACAGCTCTGTGGCAAGACTCCTGCTAGTCTAAGCTAGTATTTTCAGCTTCATCCAATAACTACCAAGTATTTCCAGCTTTATCCAATACCTACCAAAAATGATAAGGAGAATAATAATAATAATAATAAAAGATGTTACGTAGGGTCAAAAATGTGGACAAGTGTTATCTACAGAAATGCCTCATGTAGCTGGACATCTTAAATCAGTCAAAAATGTGGACAAGTGTTATCTACATAAGATAACCAGTTACAGAGAACCCGTAGTTAACTCTATGAACATTTTATCCTACTTCTACTCGGACAACAAAGTGTAGACACTTCTACTGCGACACTGAGGTCTGGAGTGACAAGACACTTTCGGAACTAGCTTCCTCAGCTTCAGAGGATCTCTCAGTGACAGCCTTTGACATCTTGAACATCTTCTGAATTGTCTTTGTGAAGCATGTCCGGTGTTCATCTGCAGAGGCATTGATAAACTCGTGTATGTGATCTCTCAAATCTGAGACGAAAGATGTACCAGGTACATTCTTTCGGCACGAATTCACAGAACGTTTTGAATCAACTTGGCGTGGTCCTTCAGGTTGGGTATGACCAGACATTGTCACGAAAAAACTGCAAATGATGCAAACAGATGTAAGCCATAGCATAAGAAAAAATCACTTCATCATCCAAAAGAAACACATACAAAATGCCAAACATGCAGTACTCCCAAAGGGAACTGAACTCACTTCACACAGCCTAAGTAACTTGTTGAAAAAAACTATTTCTCAATGGGGTTTGGCACAGTGCAATACAATCATACAGGTAAGAACTAAGCTTTTAGCCGTGTGTTTGGTTGGAGGTATGGGTCGAACCCAGCTGGGTTGAACCCCTTTTTCCGGGTGTTTGGTTGGGGAGTGACTCGGGACGGGTTCGCTCCTAACGGGAATATTCCCTCGGATGCGGGTTCGCTCCCACCCACGAAATCTGGGGGACGGAGCGAACCCGCCCGGTTCCGTCAGGCGTCGTTCCTTCTCCCGTTTCTCTCGTCTCCGCCTAACCCCCTTCTCCGCGCCACCCGCCCTCCGGAAGGCCGCGTCCGCCGGGCCATGGCCCCGCGAGAGCGTCCGCCCTCTCGTCCGACTAGCCCGCCCGAGGCCGGAGGTCGCGCCGGAGAGGTCGCGGATCTGCGCCGATGGCGAGCTCGTGCCCGTCTGCCGCGGATCTCGCCGCCCCACTGATGTGGAGCTCGCGCCCGTAGCGGAGCTCACTAAAGTCGGCGCGCGTCGGACGCGGCTCGTGGATCGGCGAGCTTCAGCGCGACGGGCGGCTCCGTGCCAGATCCGGCCGGGGCGGCGGCACTCCCACGTACGCGGCGGCACTCCCGTGTACGATGTGTACGAAGGAAAAGAAGAAGGACCAAAATTTAATTTTGTTTCTCTTAGGTGGTTCCCGATGTAAAAACGCTAGAGAGAAATATTTGTTAATATAGGCTTCACTAATTTATAAATAGTAGGGGGTCCTGATGCAAAATCTCCTCTCTACCGGTGTTAGTTTGCCGTCCAGCCCGAAATCTCAGTTTCTTCATCCAAACAAGGGATGGGTTGACTCCATCCCTAAAATCAAAAAAGTGCAACCAAACACGTAGATGGGTTCAACCCAACCCAAAAACCGGGTTGGATCCAACCCAACCCACTCAACCCTCAACCAAACACACGGTAGGAGTCACATTGGTACTGTATCCTAAGTGGTACTGTATCCTAAGTTCCTAACACTTGGATTCTTAAATTCAGAATAAACAAAAATGCATATTCCAATCAACCATCACGAGTAAAAGTATGAAAGCTACATCACCCAAAACAAACTCACAGAAAAATACCAAACATGCAGTACTCCCAAAGGGAACTGAACTTGCTTTAAACAACCCAAGTGACTTGTTTTAAAGAATATGTTTATCAATGGGGCTTGACAGAGTGCAATACAATCATACAAATAAGGACCAGCTTTCAGGAGTCACATTGGTACTATATCCTAATGACTAGAGTATTTCTCAAATTTTGAATAAGAAAAATTATTCCAATAAACCATCAAGAGTTATGAAAGCATAGTTATAGAGAAACCCCATTAATTGAACCAATTGACGCTAAGATAAGTCTGTTTTGGACATCTTTCTGAGCAAGATACTAACCACACCATATATCTGTAACCAAAGACGACAAGAAGACAGCTAGGCTGTGGATTACCTAGACAAATATTCAGTATTGATCCAAAATAGGACATCATACCATTGTCTGTCAGGAGATATTATGTCCACTCAACACTGGCAGGCCATAGAATGTATAGGCACAATTGAACACTGGTGCTAAGAAGAAACATAGTGCATCCAGATGCTCATTTTCATTGTAGATACAAAAACAGAAAACAGTGCATCAAAAGATGCTCTCGTTTTCATTGTCAAGGCACAAAAACTGTGAAAGGGACTGGTGTATGCAAGAATCGTGAAACATATAGGCCTTCCTTATTTTTCAAAGAATAAGGACATAGCATGATACCAACACTACTTGATTAAAGTTAGGACTGATGATATCTTAGACGGACAACAAAAATAATTACTAGTGATGAGCTGAAAAGGAAGCAGTTTAATGGTACCCCTTAACTGTTTAGAGACTCTTCTGTAAAAAAAATTATAGAGTGATGGCTAGAGGTATAGTCACAGTATGCAATAAGGCAGCACTTTGTGCAACTACAGCCTAAAGGGCACAATTAGCAACTTGACCCATCAGCCCATTATATAAGACATAACCGCGAAAACCTTATCTAGGTGAACCTACTACCAGTTGTACAGCTGACTTTTGCATCAAATCCAGAAGAACACTACAGGCACTAAATTTCAGCATTATTTTTTTTTTTCCTTTTGCGAGGAAAACACTTGCCTATTGATCTACAAGAAACTAAAAACTTGGTCGGTTCATGCCGAGTTGTGAGTTGGTGTGTGTGTCAAAGAAGGAACCACACTAGACAGAGTAGCCCCTTCGCTTGGCACAACACGAGTTAATATAGGTGGGCTTACTGACCATCCACACAGGGTGTGCTACCATGGTCTGGCTGCTGTGTGTGGTTGGCTAATTAGCCACCAAGACCAAGTACAGATTTAACCCGAGCCAAGACGCGGACCGCGGAGGCCATGTACACCCGATAATTTTTGCAAGGATAACATCAAAGCTAGCATGCACAATACATGTATGCGCTTGTAATTAGATCAGATTCGAAAACAAATAGCTGGAGTTAGGGTTTGAGTTCTCGGTTTCCACACAGCATAAAGGGAAGAGAACGGGTGGGCGTACTCATCGCCGGCAAAGTGGTACGAAGAATACCTGACAAAGTGCCCAACGAAGACGGGGGTTAGGGCGGCGGCGGCCGTCGTGCACGCGGGGCGGAGGAAGGTTGTTTTTCCTTTTCTTCTGTTTTTTCCCCTTTTTTTTGAGGGAAGTGGGGAAGAAGAGGCAAATCCACGGAGCAATCCACGGAGCACGGGATGTATGAAATTTCCATGGGCCTCGAGCAGGCCTGGATGTTGATTCGGTCTGATCCAGCATGTCCTAGGCCCAGGCCCAAGTCATGTGCTTTTTTTTCCTTAATTTCTTAACTTTTTTTTTTTTTTCCTGATCAGATTTTTTATGTAGTTAAACTTATATGGATTTTTCTTACTAGAAATGATTATTATTCTATATGATATAATTAAATTTAAACTAACGGACACATTTTATGTTCCTCAACGAATTATAATAATTTTACGGTCATAAATAGAGTACTAGCTAGTAGGTTTCGGCAAGTTTAGGACCATTAGAGCGTCTCCAATGGTAACCAAATAGCTAGGAGGAATTCTATTAGCTATCAATGACACTTTACAAATAGCTAGCTAGATGAGGTATAAAAATAATATAAAAGTAACATGTTGATTGGCTATCGGGAGAGAGACCAAATAGCTAGCGACTCTCAAATAGCTAGCGACTAATAAATATCTAATCACCCGCTCTCCTAGAAACATCTCTCACATAACTCTCAACTATAGTGTTTATTTTTTCTTATTTAGATGCCTCATCTAGCTAGCGATTTGTAAAGTGACATTGATAGCCAATAGAATTGTTTCTAGCTAGCGATTTGGTAACCATTGTAGACGCCCTTAGGGTAAAGACTTAAAGAGAAGCAGAAGAAGGTCATGCCATTATTACACCAAGCAGTAGGATGGCCAATGAGTTGGTAGGGTCAAGATCATCAAATCAAGAGGATTCAGGGTGATAGGGTATGAATACTTTGGATCGGAACGGGTACGTAGCAGGGGCGAAGCTATGTTGAAGCGGCACCCATAAAAATTTGAAAAACCATTATTAGAAATAAATTTTCACCATGTTTACAGATTAAATTTTTACACCTATAAAGGAAAGACACCCCCTCTAATTTGCTCTGGCTTCACCCCCGACGGGTAGAGTACCCAGCAAAACCAAAACGATATTCCCTCTATCTCTAAATGTCGGTCGCTTTTTGCTTTTGATAAACAACATTGACTAAATATATTATAAATATTAACATCATGATACATAATTAGTATCACTAGAAACACCTTTGAATCTAGTATTATAATAAATTTATTTGAGATACTCCCTCCGTATAGGAAATTATACGGAAATGAAGACGTTTAGGAACACAACTAGAAATGTTCGCGGCGTTGCCGCTCGTGGCCAGTGTGTGGGCTATATATATATAGCAAAATATCAATTTATAAAATTAGCAGTTCACTCACTGATAGCTAAGAGAAAATTTATATATACAAATTAATCCAAAAGTAAGCTTGGCACGGTTTTTGGAACTTGAAATCTACATATACATGATTCCAAATCTAATGGTGACTTCTATATCAGAGCTGATAATCTTCTTACTGCATTAATGATTAATGTATAAAACCCACACATTAGACAACACTAATTTCAGTTTGCAAGTACAAAAAGATAGCAAAAGTTGAAAAGGTATCGACAGCCAGGCCTAGCTAGATTATTCAAGAAAGAAGATATGAGATTCAAGTTTATAAGATAGATTGGAGAATAAGCCGCTCCCTTGCATTCCTGATGTCTTCTACATTTATTCCTTTCAATACACCAGATTTGACAACCCGAGAATTTGCAAGCTTCTCAAAATAGCTAGCTGCAAAACAAAGAGAGAGAGAGAGAGAGAGAGAGAAGTTTAACAATCATTAAATCATTCAAGCATGGCTCATCTGCTGCTGCAAAATCAGAAACCAATCAAAGAAAAGGAAAGGCAGAGGCCATGATTCACATACATTCTTTTAGAGGAAGTAGGCTTGCTGGTCTACAAGCATTAAATAATCATGAAAAGTGGAGCTATAACAGGTTGGTCTACAAGCTGGCAGTAAAGAACTGCTTCCAGTTTCATAGCTTGCTGGTAGAGCTTGCCAGTAATCTCAAGCTCCTCACCAGTTAATGAGACATTAAGTTTGTCTAGAAATTCTTCTATTTGGAGCGCATGGCCATCCTTAGCTTTTTTTTTCCTTTGTAGTTCCTTTAATGTGGCTTGGAGATCGATCCAGACGTGAGGACATGAGCTCTAAAATTTTAACATATAGGGAAATAACTAAATATTTGCAAGCTGATGTATCAATGTTGGCAGCTGTAATAGACATAGAGTCACTCCTAAAGTGATGTTCAGGTTGTCTGACTGTGGCTGGCGTTTACCTATCTCCATGATACACATATGTGCAACTTGTAGCTGCATTTGTTGTAATAGAAATGCATGTTGTACTCTGCACTTTGAAAGGGTAAGTGCAAAAATTAGATGCTCTTTAGGGCATTTAATTCCTGAAATTAAGGAAAGCATGAAGCATCAGTTTAATGAGAATAATGAAAGGTAAATGTGTTTGAATAGAGCTCCATTTGAAACATATGAAGAGTTTTTTAAAAAAATATGTACCTTTCCATCCCAAATGAGGATTGAGCTGTCAATGTAGTGATGTCTATAATGGAATAGCTGATCATTCCAAGGGAATTTGTGTCACATAAATATCATTCATCAAGATAATATGAGGTATGAACAAAGATATTCTCGAACTTTGGGTTGCAACAATTAGGGACGCGAAATGTGTATGAAAAGGCCTGCTTATGGTAGCACGATATCCCTTGTATTGTTTTTTGTTACCCAAATGAAATTGTTAATTAAGAAGCTTAAACCTTTGATGAAGTGTATGATAAATTAACAAAGCCTCTTTTTTATATTAGGGTATGATTTAACTTTAAAAATAATAGGACTATTTAATTCAATGCACATGATCCATGATAACCGAGTTAAAGAAGAAGATACTTTTTTTTTTTTTTTTTGTTGAACCTCGGTATTAGTGCTTCAAGGAACCAGATGTGACATGTTACTATGTCAGTAACTATATCCAAACTGTATGTTGAAAAAAAAGAAGACACCATAAACTTGGAAGAGGGTACACAGGTCCTATGGACGTTTTTTTCAGAATGAATCATGCAGTCCCAAGATAGCAAAACACATGAATATGTAACTGTAAACCACAGATAAAAAAAAAACAAATCAAAATGGTCTTTTACTCTGTCTTTAAGAACAACATTACTCAGCTTTCTTGGTGGCATGGTCTTTTGCAATCAACTTCTGTGGTGGGGTGGGGCTGCTGGTTGAAATCTGATAGGAATATGTGGAATATTTAGAAGCAATAATGGTCTTATTGAATAGTAAATCAAGCAAAAGCTCCTTTGATTAAACAAAACGGAAATATACAAACAGATGGGAAAACAAAACAAAGTTTGTTACTAGGCTTTGTGGCTGCAGTGTCATATGTGCATAAACCTCACCCGTCTCAGCATAATCCTAAAGAATAAATGTAACAGAGCCGATGAAACACAGAGGTATCAATAATAATTTACTTGTAGTGGTATGGATGTGCTATTTAACTCTAAGATTACATGCATAATCACATGTAGTTAGCAAAGGCAATTGTCAGTTCGCTAATTTACATATGGACAGGAGGACCATTGAATCCTACTAAAAAATTTTGGGAATCATTCTAGAATCTCTATGAAGGAAATTGAACATCTGAAGAGATAGCTATCCTCCTATAGATGCAAGATGTCAGAACCAAGCTACTTTGCATTCATGTACTGCACATGGTGACTTGCATAGTTACAGTTGACAATTATGTATATGTATCGTATATTAGTATATGCTTTGGAAGTTTCATATTTGGTGAAAGTATCCTAAGATTTTTTTATGACCAGATGTATGATGAAACATGAAAGCTATGCCTCTTGGACTATATATCAGGTTTACTAGACCACTGTGCTCTTGAAAATCCAAGAGCAAGTTCAATTCAAATCCATGCCATGCTTTGGTCCAGCACCTTACAAGGACAGTACAGTACATTAGAAGAAACATGGGATATTCAGAATCACTTTTTTCAGAATGTCTTGGTCAATATTTTCTTTGTAACTCAACATAGAATCTATTATAACTTTCTCAAGTTTCTCCACTACTTCTGCCTCTGCAAATGCACAATCTGCAAATGAGGAACACATGGAACTTGATTCCTTTCATATATAAAACGCTTTTATTTAGTAAGCAAGCACCTGGTGACTACGATGGCCTGAAGCAGTTGCTTCATTGATTCACGTTTGACTTGTCGTACTACTAAAAAGGCATGAAAGCTGCACTTCATTGACAGAATGAAAACTGTGATGTATTGACTCAGAGAGAGATTTTTCTTAATATAAGGAAGATTAGATTAACACCGGTTCAGTGTGGGAAGAATTTTTATTTTTTTTTCTGGCATTCTATCGAACATCTGATGCACAACACATGAAGGGCCAAGAAAATAGGATTAGAAGAGTTTACCGTGCATAAGAAGGAGGAAGAACACGAAGTAGGCAGGGCCACGTTGCCGGCAGAGCAGAAGAGGAAGGGCACTCAATTGCCAGAGCTGCTGTACGCACCTCCATCCTCAGGAACCATGGGGAAGCGATGAGAACATGCATCTAGGGTTTGGTGAGCAGCGGTGAGCCGGCCGTGCTGGGCCAGGCAGGCATGCCGCTACGCCGGGAGGGGAGGGAGAGGGCCAGGGCACCTGGGGCTGCGCCTGTGCCGGCCGCCACGCCGTGGCCGGGGACGGCCGCCACCGGGACACACGCGCATCAGACCGAGGCGCCGTCGCCCCCGGAGCGCGCCACACGTTGAGAAGGCCGCGCTAGGATCCGTCTTAGCCGCCGCGCTGCTGGAAGAGCAGGAGGGGAGAGGGGAAGGGCGCCCGCGCATGGCGCCGTCGGCGTCGCCCCGGGTGCTGCCGCTTCGGGAGCTTCGGGAGAGACGGAACAGAGGAAGCGAGCGAGTTTTTTTTTTTTTTTTTTTTTTTTTACACAGAGGGGATGGTTATATATTTGGTGGCGGGCAGCTCGATCTGGGCCGTCCAGCCGGCCGATCCGACGGCCGGGAATGGCCCGCGACGTGGCCATGCTGATTGGCTAGCTTTTGGTGCGTAAATCGTCTTTAGGAGACTAGAAATTGGCGCGGCGTGGCCGCTTACGGCCAGTATGACCCGTGGTATTTTTATTTGAAAGTTATTATTTATTGTGAAATGTTTTAGATTAACTATGTAGGCTTTGTTTTTTATATATGTAGTTAAATTAATTGTATAAGATTAATATGGTTAGATAAGATATTTTTTTATATATTTGTGTCATTATTTTTTTTTTTTGTCTTACTTTGCATTCAGAGTTAAGGGTGATTGGATGAGTATGGTGGTTAGTTATGCGTCGGTGTAATTGTCGCTATGTTATATTTTATATTTATCATTAGTATGGAGCTATCACATTTTTTTTGGAGGAAAGAGGCTAAAAAAATATTTATTAAGTAGTCGAAAGTTTAATGTGATGATATTTTATCATGTTACGAATAATTGATTTCCTATTTTATGTTTTTAATTTGATTTTCATATGTACCCAAAAAAACATAGGAGTAGCTGTACAAAGAAAAAACTTCCAATTAAAATATGTTCTATTTTGGATCCACCGCATAGAATTATTTATGAGGATTTCAACACAATTTGATTTTTTTTTTTTTGTTTTATCATTTTTCTTTAATTTAGAATGCATTTTTGTAGTGTTACCAAATTTATTCGTGTAAAAAGAATAGACAAGACAAAACAGAGTTGGGCCAATTTTGGCCCATTAAGGCCCAAGCAGGCCCGAGTGAGGAGGGAGGTCGGCCTTGGCTGTGGTGCGATTTGAAAAACTTCGAGGGCTTGCCCGTTAAATTTCCCCGTGGGAAGGCCTGGACTGCGGGTTGATTTCATATAAATTCGAGGGCTTTTTGTAAAATGACCGGGACTCGCCCAATCTGGGCCGTCCATCCAGCCGATCGGACGGGCCGAGAGCAGCCCGGCGACGTGGCCACGCTGGCGGGCCCTCTTTTGGTGCAGGTATCGTATAAGAGAGACTAGAAATTATTGCGGCGTTGCCGCCAGGCCGATGATCACGGGTCATACTCTACAAACCGAGCCTGTTAAATTTGGCCGCCCCCTACTGGCCGATCTTTGTGAGAGAAAAATCTTCTTACGGTCGGGGCGGGGCTAATCTTTGTGAGAGAAAATATCGGCTGACTGGCTGGCCGATAAGCCAAGCGAACAGGGCCTCCATTGATCTAATGAATGGAGTTGTAAAATTATTAGAGATGGTACTCTGAGATCAAAGAGATTTTTTTTTTCAAAATCAATCTGTATTATATTGAAAGTTAGCAAATATTTTGTGCCTAAATCAATGAGGATAGTACAGGTTTAAGCCAATTCTAGTTAGATACCTTTTCACTTCGAATATCCCTGCGTAGGTGACTATGGACATATCCTTGTTCTTATATGCGTAGTACGGAAAAATTGAGTTTGTTTACAAAATAAAATTGTAGCCAACCACTTATCTAAATCTCCTATAAGAGAGCCCCACTAGGGGAGTTCTCTCTGCGTTCCGATTGGTCAAATTTAATTACACCAAGGTGCACTACCTCTAGCCCCCAAAGCACGTATATACTGATTTAAATATCTGAAGTTCAAAGGGCGTCTCCTCTGCTCCCATGCATTCTGTTAAGTGTTCAGCAAGTCCGACGCGTTCGGCGAGTGGAATACTTAATGGTTGCATGCGCGTGTGCCTGCTAATTTAAGTATCATCTACAAACCGTTGCATGCTTACATCATCCTTTCTAATTTACTGTTGCATACTAATCGTTTCGGCGATTGGAATACTAATCGTTTCATGCGCGTTACATGCGCGGCGCCCGGCTGGGTGGCGGCGAAAACAAATCGTCGCAGTCCGCTGGTTTCCCTGCACCTGCTCATCTCCTCTGAACATATGTGATGCCATTCCTTTAAATAATGAATCCGGCCGGCTCCAAACTCACGCCGTATCACACATTTTCACACCCATGAAGCGTGTTGCTGACCACCGAGGTCGCGCCTAGCTATGTCGTCTTCCTCGCCAGGGAGCATGACTCATCGTACATCATTGTGTTTGTGTTGATTTGCAGGAGGCGTCATCCTATGTCTTCGTCGCCGGCCGGCTGAGGTCGTGCGTAGCTACGTCTTCCTACTTGCATTGGTTCTCTCTCGATCTGCTGCTACCAAGGTAGCACTAACCACTGCGTTTGTGTTGATTTGCAGGAGGCGTCATCGTCAATGGGTAGATAGAAGCTATCTTAACGACGACGACGACCAAGAAGGACATGGCTAGCGTCGTGGATGGTGGCAGAGCATCTGGGTAGTGGAGGCATCAAAGCAAATCCCCTGCTTTAGCATGGTTTAGATTAAAGAAATTAGTAATTTATTGATTCCTACAGTTTGCCTTCAAAATTATGTGATTTCCCTTCTCATTCTATCCTTCGGTTTCAGTTTCATCAGGTGGATGATCTTCTTTGTGTCACGTTATCCAGGGATCTAACCACCACATGGCCTAAGCATCCGAAGAACCAAGGATCGAAGCATTCATTCAAATTTGCAGACATTTGAGGCAAACTAATAACCCACAGCGGCACTATGTCAAACTGATCTCTCCACCAAATTCATTTGTACTCTAAGAAAATTAAATAAAATTCTATTGCGTACCAGCGCACCAAATTCATTTGTACTCTATGAAATTAAATAAAATTCTATTGTATACCAAGAAAGCAACACGCGGGGAATACTCCTAGTTTTACTAATAGGAAAGAATATTAGTGCTTCACGCTGAGACTCGCTTGAACTTCCCATAGTAAAGGGTGTCAGCGAGAATAAGAATTTCATGTTGCCGTTTCATTGTAAGCCACTGTAATAGAAGAACACATGAAAACATTCAAGGTTAACTATGAGAAGCCATAACAACAGTTACAAGTAATTGAATTTGTACGATAGATGATTATTGGAAGCCAAAAAAGTGACTATACAGAAAAATGAAGCAACAACGATAAAGTTCCACTTTGTAGGGTGATCGGTCATATGAAATTATCACCTATGCACCCTTTCTATAATCTCTCTTCATAATTTCAGGTAGCATATTGTCAGAATATCTACCTGCTCCATGTGGACCAGGATCATCAAAACTGAGAAAACGACAATTTGGCATGTTAATAGCAAAATTCTTATTTTAAAAACATAATAGGAAAGTTAAGTTGTTGCTTTATGTAAGTATCTTCACTTATCAGTCATGAAAAATGACGTTTGTCTCCATGAGATAACTATATATATAATCAAAGTTATGAAGTGGCACACAACTGCAATTACAAGTGTTGGAATACGGACCTATCCTTCAAATTTAGACAGGGATCTTGTAGGGCATGAGCCAAGAGCCACTTTTAGCATCAACCATAGCAATCGTGCCCCAGATCACCTCGCAAGAAAATTTAAATTTTGATTGTAAAACAACTATAACTAAAACTTTGGGTCAAAATAATATTGGACACAATTGCTGTAGGCAAGTACAAGTACTACTGGCCATGATAGCTACAGTTGATGGTTGAACAACATTAAGGGCGTCTCCAATGGTGGCCAAATAGCTAGCTAGGAGGAATTCTATTGGCTATCAATGACACTTTTACAAATAGCTAGCTAGATGAGATATAAAAATAATATAAAAGTAACATGTTGATTGGCTATCGAGAGAGAGAGACCAAATAGCTAGCGACTCTCAAATAGCTAGCGACTAATAAATATCTAATCTAGCCCTCGCTCTCCTAGAAACATCTCTCTCACATAACTCTCAACTATAGTGTTTATTTTTTCTTATTTAGATGTCTCATCTAGCTAGCGATTTGTAAAGTGACATTGATAGCCAATAGAATTGTTTCTAGCTAGCGATTTGGTAACCATTGGAGACGCCCTAATAAATCCCGGGTCATACTCTACAGACTATATCCATCTATTTAAAGATTTTCTGCGTAAATCAATGAGGACAGTACAGGTTTAAGCCAATTCTAGTTAGATATCTTTTCAGTTCGAATATCCCTGCCAGCGAATATTGGACTTGAATGAATCAGCCTATGTCTTGATGCATGCACATATATGGTGTATCTGTCTTCATGACCCTGAAAGTACACCCAAGTGGTTAGATTTGGTACTCATACACATCCTTGTTCTTATATGAGATAGTACGAAATTATTTTACTAATAGGAGAGAATATTAGTGCTACACGTTGAGACACAATTATTTAGTCAATTCTACGAGTTACTATGGAGGTCTCCTTGATCTAGACTGGATAACCAGGTCATGAATGCGAGGTAATTCAGTTGTGGTGGTGCTACTGCAAATTAAATTGAAATTATAATTGTTAGGCTATGCATGTGATATTATCATATTAAATTGGCTTCATTTTGCTGGTTAAAAAATGAGATATGGAAATAAGATGAATCAGCAATCACATATAAACAAAAAGTTATCAATGTTTCTGTGCTTTTAAACTGCACCTAGAATGATTAATAGCACTAAATTGAAGAAGAACAAATGTTATTACCTTGAAGCAATAGTGACCCAATGGAAGCCTGAAAATGTTGTGAACAACAGCACATTTATTAGATCCAGTTGTGTCAGCTATTTTGATTGAAAATAGTATTTGATAGAAGTTGACTTGTGCCTTTGCTGTATAGGTCATTAATAGATAAAGGTGTAATGGTATGCGATATTATAAGGTACTGCATGGAGCTATGCTAAGAAAAATCATAATATGAAAGTGATAGTATTGTTAGCACTGGCTATGGCATAAGCAAGAAGTTTCACATGGTACCTCCTCCATAATAAGATCATTAAAGTGTCAAAAGAACGAAACTGACAGCTACAATTACTAATGATAATTTCCTTTACAAATGTTAGTTATATTCCCTTACAAGTTCCTTGACATATCTAGCAACTCACTTATCCCTCAGTTTCATTCTATACCGATAATAATGACAACTTTTCATTCCCTATTCAGTTTTTTATTTCCTGACTTTTTGCAATGACAATCCTATGGTGCTATACTGCTATGCTACAAGAGGCTTATTTCAGAATTAAAATTTCAGGAAATGGATAAATATCCTGCTAACTAATAGAGAGAGAAAAAGACCTAGAAGAATAGGTCGTGTATCATCAGTAAAGACATAGTATTGGTAAAGCTTTTTAGGCTATGCGATGAGCAGATTGCATAATACAACTTAATCTATCTATGAAGCTGAAATGCAGCATACTAGTAATAAGAGATGATTTTGTTATGAAAAGAAGTACTTAGGTATATAAAGCCATTTCTTTGTGAATATTTTCGAAGCAATATAAGGAATTAAGGGTGCAAATCTTTAGAGAAAACAAGTAGATTAATCTTCCTTGTAGCACTAACCTTGAGGCCTCCCTTAGTTTATCAATCCGCTGCTGCAACCTGCAGTGACACTTCGTCATGCACCTTGCCTGCATGCCTTCCTCAGCTATGATACTTGACATATATAGAGATATGAGAGAGCTTACCTACATAGAATTGCGCCCGTGTGGGTTTTGGAGAGAAGGGAGGGGGGCCGCCGGTGCCGGGGCTTGTCGCATGCCAGGCTCGAGGGCTGCCGCTGCAACATGCGCTGCCGGGGAGCCACGACCTTATGTAACATGCATATTTAAAACAATAGAAGGTTCTAGTCACCACTAATAATTAGGCAAATCAGTTATGGTAGTATGAGTTAGTAAATAATATTCATGACTCATGAGTTGGTATTTACATACCTTTTTTTGAGTTATTAGTCGATCAGTTCTTTGTGATGGTTCCTGAAAATACATAATAAATTTATGTTAGAATAAGCAGTATTGAAATTGAAGCAACGCAAATTCTCATAGCACCATATACAACACTCTGAGTTGCTGCACCCAAGAATCTTTTGGTTTATGTGCGGGGGCAAAAGGGTGAACAGTACAAGCTAGTAAGAGATTGCAGATTGGTACTAATCCTCATTTCAGCTGGTAGATTGGCAGCATAGGAAAGTAGGGGAGGCGACTGGGACCACTGTGTTGTCATTGATTCATCTTGCCTGTCATGGTGGGTGAGGGACACGTACGTGTTTAGTGAGTAGCTTGCCTTGAAGGCATTTCGTCAAACACCTGTTGTGCGTCGTTGATAGCAGCGCAGTAAAAAGCAAAAGCTACGCGCGTGCAGGCAGGCAGGCAGATCGTACACGTTCGCTGCAGCATTCAGGAGCAGGAAAGAATGGGGCGAGAAGGAAGGAGGAGCAGGCGAATTACCTGCTTCCGCGCGCGGCGTGTCCTCCAGCGATTTCCACTGCAACTCTACGCAATACGACGTCGAAATGAGGATTAGTACGATGCTGGTGGTCTGGTGCGTGGTGGCTTCGATCGGCTGGGGCGACAATGGCTGGCGGCGTCACTGTGATGGTGGTATTTGTAAGAGGAGCAGGAGCTGGAGGTAGTCGGAGGAGGAGGCGGGGAGGAGGCAGCCAGCAGGGACGGAGAAGAAGGTGGCGGTGGTGGGTTCGTCTCGTCGTTGATTTGGACGGGGTTCGCTCGGCGGTAGCTTTCCTTTCCTGCTCTGCCGTGGCCCCCGCCCCGTCTCGTCACAGCCGCGCCCGTCGCTCGCTGACCTCGCCGGGGGCGACGAAGCCGCTGTGGAGCGCGGCCTCGTCGAGGGCGCGGGCTCCGGTGTCACCAGCGCGCCGCTGCCCCGTCCGCGCCGAGCGCCGCCATGACCGGGGAGGGGGTTTGGGGGCGGCCACCGCTAGCGCGCGCAGTTGCCGTCGCCCCGCCTGCGCCGGCGCCCGGTGCGCCGCCGCCTGGCGCATTGCCGGGTGGGGAGAGAAGAGAGGGGAGAGTACGGAAGAGTGATTTATCTAAACGTCGAGGGCTTTTTTGCAAAATGCCCGGGCCTGGTCTGATCTGTGCCGTCCATTTGCTCGATCGGACGGCCGTGAAAAATCCGGTGACGTGGCCACATTAGTTGGCCCTTTTTTGGTGCAGAAATCGTACGGGAGAAAGATTAGTGCCCAACGTGTCTTCTTTTTTCCTGTTGTAGCCTGTCACATCAGTGTACAGTACGTGCCGCGGGAAGGTGACAAAGGTTGAGCATGCCAGAGATACGACAGAGGAAATTATAGGCACAAGTGGGAGCATTCCATTCTATCTCTCTCCCACTCCAGTGCTCTCAACAAAATCAGGTTATATTACTCATCACTGATATTCGATAAATTTAGAAAAAAAGTACAGCTCGACGGGCCAGATGGGAGGCACCATGCATTTTCATAGGTGAAAAATAAAGCGTGGCACCATGTATAGACCGTTGTTTTCTTTTTCGCGACCATGCCTAGTTAAGCACGTTTAGTATCATAGATCGTCGTAAGATGTGCGCAACGTGGTCATGCATGTAGCACGTACTCTGATTTTCATCGATGGTTTCAAGGAAAGCAGGATAACATCAAGCCCAAAACGAGAGAAAAAAAAATATTATGGATCTATATTTAAGCATAGAGTGAGTGAGGCAAGAATATATGCTGGGTTTTCTCGATCTGCATGAGAAGATCTTTTTTTTCTTAAACATAATGTCTGGGGCAGTTTTAGTCTCCACAGGTCGAGTTGTTTTAATAAACAAATGATACGATCATGGTGACATAGACAAGAACGACATGGACCTCCATTGCTCTCATCCTCTTGGCGTTGTACGGCTTGTGAAGTCGTGAACCGGATCGGAGGAATTCCACGAGCTCGCGTGGAGCGGCATGTCGGCGGTGTGCATCGGCGCATCGCGCGCCACACGATCGATCGGTTCGGACCACACGCCGGCCTCTATAGGTTTTTAGGGCAGTACCACCCTAGCTAGGAGTATCATCCCTGCTATCTGCTCCATATATTTGTTTTGAGGAATCTATTAGCTCCATATATGCATGACCACGCACCCATGCATTATCAAATCATAATCATCAGCGTGTTAATTTATAACCACTCATTATTACTACTCACTGAAAAAACAAAAGAGATTTGTAGTGATTTTCTGCAGGTCCCCTCCAGCCAAGTTGGCAGCTTACATATGCACGCCCGACGCTGACAGGGACAGCAGCGTGAGGCGTTCCAACACTGCAAGCACGCGCGCGCACTCAACTGAAGCTGACCTGTGCTAGCAACTTGGCGCCGCCTATAAATAGCGGATCGATGCAGCAGCATGAGCTACAACTCACAATCTCAACCTCGCTCGATCCGTACAACGGACCGAGAAAGATCGAGAGGAGCTGATAAAAAACACTAGCGATCGAGCAGCAACCAAGCAAGCAAGCAATATATAATGGCGCCGAAGAACCTTGTCCTCGCCGCTCTGCTCGTTGCCGTCGTCGTCTCCGCCGGCCAGCTGCCCCGCGGTGCGGCCAGGTTGGGGGCGGCGAGCCCCAACACCAACACTAGCTTCGTCATCTCCGGCACCGTGCCATGCGCCACTGGCAACTCCATCAACATAGGCAGCGTCCCGGTGTTCCCTAGTAAGGACATGCTACATATATATAGACGCTGTCCTGTCTGAATATGTAATAACAATTTTCCAGGATGACGTCGATCTTATATGTGTTTCCTCCTGTCATCTCTGGTCGGGCCGCCAGACGCCGGGGGTGCAGCTCGTGTGCGGCGGCAACGTAGTGGGCAGCACGACGACGGACAGCACCGGGGCCTTCCTCCTCAGGCAAAGCGGTGTCAGCAAGGATATGATCACCGACATTCTGGGCGACCTGTGCAAGATGGTGGTGGCCACCCCGCTGGGGCGCGTGCGATAAGTCCCTCGCCGGAGCCACCGGGACGCTGTCGGCGCCGCTGAAGCTCCTGGGCATCACCACGGACAGCGGCAGCGACCTCGGCGGCCTCGGTACCCTCATCGGCGGGATCGTCGGTATCATTGGGCAGATCGTCGGTGGCCTCATTGGCGGCATCCTCAACCTTGGCACCACGTCCTTCTCATTCGTCTAAACTCTCATCATATTGACATTGGCTGTGGACCCATCGACGAGCTGCCCATGCTAATCTACCGATCGACGGCGCCAACGAACTATATTATGATGAAGAACAAATTAAGCATAAATCAATACGTGTAGCCGTGGATAATGATCATTTGGGCTGCTTTATTATTAGTTATACTTTGTGTCCCATATCACATATGTGTGTTACGACGTATACTGTAGGAATATTAATCTTGTAACATGCATATGCATGCTTCAAAAAGAATATATATGTACACCGTGTGTGTTACTTTGTATCACTCTTTGTTGTCTCGTCGCTTGCTTGTGTGAAAATAAAGATTATAATATGTACCATGTGTGTATTGCTCTTTGTTAATTGTCTCGTTAGCGAGCTCGAGTTAGCTAGTTTGGCTTGCGAATCAAAGCTCAAACACGTACTACATAGAGATTATAATTACAAAAGCAACAACAAAAAACATTAGATACATATTTAAGGTAAAATAAACAAAATACATATAAACTTTGCAATAAAAAATATAAGTATGCTATCATCTATGAACATGATTATCAGTAGTATGCTATCATCTATGAACATGATTATCAGTTGATCGATTTCATTGATCCATATATATATAAAAACTACGTTGATTAACTTGGCTCGTTATAAAAACGAGCTGGTTCATCATAAAACAAGTCGAGCTCGAGCCGAGCCATTAACGATTGAGTCGAGTGAGGTAGCGAGTGTGTTAATTTGTGACCACACAATACGTATCACATATATATATCTTCGCCTCAACAATCACGCATATACCGAGTGAGAAGCATGTCGATAATTTTCAATTGGGCTGCTGCTTTATTAACGATTTCAGAGAAGCATATTTCTATGTATCCTCGTCTGAGTCGTCTCGATCAACAATCTCGCATAAACGCAGCACTGAGAATGAGAAACAAAGAAGACGTGCAACTCCGTCGGCTGCCCCGGCCGATCGAACCGCCCCGTCAGTTGCGCTGGATCGGGATTTTCTCGCCGAGCCCGTCCCGCCAAGTTGGCTGCTTACATATGCACGCCCGATCGACGACGCTGACAGGGACAGCAGTGTGAGGCGTTCCAACACTACTGCAAGCACACGCGCACACTAAAGGACATATTGGTTCCTATACCACTAGAGACTAAATTTTAGTACTCTCTCCGTTTTAGTTCGTTTGACTTTTTTACCACAAGTTTGATCACTCGTCTTATTCAAAAAATTTGTGTAAAAAACAGTAAAATTTAAGTTATTCCCGGTGACCACATATTGGCAGCCTGCTAGCTAGCAACTTGGCCTCGCACACGCCGCCTATAAATAGCGGATCGATGCAGCAGCATGAGCTACAACTCAGCCCAGCACAATCTCAACCTCTCGCTCGATATCCGTACAACAGACCGTGAGAGATCGAGAGGAGCTGATATAGTAATGGCGCCGAAGAACCTTGTCGTCGCCGCTCTGCTCATTGCCGTCATCGTCTCCTCCGGTCAGCTGCCCGGCGGTGCGGCGAGGTCGTTGGGGGCGGCAAGCCCAAACACCAACACCAGCCTCGTCGTCTCCGGCATCGTGCCATGCGCCACCGGGGAAGTCCATCAACATAGCCAGCGTCCCGTCGTTCCCCAGTAAGGACATGCTGCATATATAAATAGACGATGTCGTCTGTAATAACAGTTGATCTTATATATGTTTCTCCCTGTCATCTCTGGTGGTCGGGGCCGGCCAGACGCCCTGACGCAGCTCGTGTGTGGCAGCAACGTTGTGGGCAGCACGACGACGGACAGCACCGGGGCCTTCCTCCTCAGCCAAAGCAGTGTCAGCAGGGATCTGATGGCCGCCGTTTTGGGTGACCAGTGCAAATGGTCGTGGCCACCCCGCTAGGCGCGTGCGACCAGTCCCCTGGCCGAAGCCACCGGGACGCTGTCGGCGCCGCTGAAGCTCCTGGACACCATCACGGACAGCACAAGCGACCTCGCCGCCGGCGTCGTCGGCGCCGTCGGTGGTGCCGTCGGTTCCGTCGGTGCTGTCGGTGCCGTGGTTGGCGGGATCGTCGGTACCGTTGATCAGGTCGTCGGCGGCGCCCTCACTGGCGGCACCGTCAACCTCGGCATCATGTCCTTCTCATACGTCTAATAGACTCTCATCATATGGTAGATTACCATGGCTGGACCGACGAGCTACCGACGGCGCCAACGAACTATATTATGAATAACTACAGTAATTGATAAGCATAAATCAATACTTTGTCGTAGCCGTGGATAATGTTCATTTGGGCTTCAAAATTAATAAGCACAAATCAAATATATATGACGTACGTGTGTTACGACGTGCATGCATGCTAGCTTCAAAGAAGCATATATATGTACCGTACGTTTGTATTGTTGTCTCGTCGCTTGTTTTGTTTTTGAAAAGAAAAAGGTTACATGTGTGATCATTTATTGTCTTATTGATGCTGTTGTTTGTGCATCGAGCATTCTTGATCTTGATCACGGCATTCTGAGAAGACACGTATGTGGCCTGTTTCATATGCTATAGATGCGCGTGTCACGATTTTTTTTTACACATTTTAGTCACAACAAAAAAAAATACACATTTCCTGTCTTACAGGTGCCTGAGTGAAGATAAACTAGCAACAAATTAAGAAGAAGGTGTTTGATCCCTTGAGGATGAGCATTGATGGTTCCATTGATGTTTATAAGAAAAAAAATAAATCAGATGCCAGTGATTTAGCAATTCCCTCGCGCCCCATCTCTCCTGAAGCCGCCCCAGTCGTCTCCATCTGTCTCCCCTCTTCTACAAGGCCAAGACGTGTGTCGCGGTGGTGGACCGGGCGGCGGCCCTGACACGAGGTGTAGGCACGGTGGTGGACGCACACGAAAGCACGGTGGTGGACCGGCGTGGGCGAGGGATGGTGGACTGGCTCGAGCGCGGTGGTAGATCCGGTGCCCCGACCTCCCCCCTCCCTCCTCCATGGCGGCACAGATCCGGCAGGGGAGGACGCCACGGCAGCGGATCCGGTGTCGGGCGGCGGCCTCGGGCGGATTCGGCGTTCTCTCTGCCTCCATGGCAGGATACGACACGGAGAGACCGGATCGGGCGGGGTCCTCCCCCAACCCTCCCCTCCCTCGCAGATCCTGTGGAGCGGGGTGGCGAGAGGGCGAGCAATGGGCGAGCCTGCTCCATGGCGGTGGTGGTTGAGGTTTGTTTTTTTTTTCTCAGATTAATCATGGTGGGCAACAAAAAACCACCATGGTAGAAATGGTCCAATTGTCGTGACCTTATGTTCATGGTGGTTGAAAAACCGTCACGGTTAATTAAAAAATCACCACAGTTAGTTTTTTTAGTAGTAGTGTTATATGTATTCTTCTATACATAACAAAAAGCAGTGTATCTAGAAAATTGGAAACATATTATATATTGTTTGGAACAGAGGGAGTATCTTACAACATGTCATGTTTGCCTCATCAATATGTAATTAACGAACGTAGAGGCCACGATATCAAATCAAATAAGAGCCGCAAAGCAACACGTTGGTCCATCTCTCCCTAGCTCGTCGTCTAAGGGCCGGCACGATCGATAGAGGTCTTCTAGCAAACTGGCAAGTTGAAGCACGCGTGCGAAGGATAGATTTGGTACTGCACAAAAGTGCACATAACGACACGTACAGCACTCTCGCAGACTGTACCACTGTTGCAATATGCATGTGTTGCACTTCTTCCTCCTTAATTAATTAAGCCTCATTTGGCACAACTCTACTATTGGTAGAGCTGAAGGCATTTTTAGTAAATCGTTTAGCAAAATAGCTTTACATAGAGTTCTTTAAAATATATATGCTCTCACGGAACGGCAGCTAGAATGATGTGAAGCTAGGAGAAGCTACTCTTTTTTTTTTTTGTGTCTCTTTCTCACCTCAAAGCTTTGTGAGAATACGTTTTTAGGGGCTTTATTAGTATTTTTTTTTTTACATAGGGGCATTATCAGTAGAGCCTTTTTTAAAACTCATTTGGGCCTCGTTTAGTTGATTGAAAAATTTGTAAAGAATCTTGTTGGAACTCTTTTAGCACACTATAACACGTTTCGTTTGTTTGTGATAAATATTATCCTACCATGACGTAAGCTAAAGCTCGAAAAGAATGGGCCATGCAATGCATCATCTAAACTGTGTAATTAGTTCTTTTTACCTAAATTTCATATTCCGGCGTATATGCCTTTTTTGGTGTATTTAATGTGATGTGATGGATAGAGAGGAAAAAAATGTTAGAAACTTTAGCCATCTAAACGAGGCTTTGATAGAAAACAGTTCCAGACGACTTCTAAAAGTGCTGAAGAAGCTGTGCCAAATAGAGCCTTATAACCGGTGCCAGAAAGAAGGAGACGTCCTCCGATCTACGTGTGAGTGTGTGACTCTGATGTGCGCGTCCGTGATACACGTACTCTCTCGTCCTGTGGCTCGATTGCTCGAAGCACACAGCAGCACGCGACGGGTCGTGACCCGTGGCTGGTGGTTCCATCACTCCACTCCAGACGTTGTGCATGAATGCATGCAGCATGATGGCACGCGACATCGACATGCGAGCTAACCGATCTCAGCAGCTTGTGAATGGGTGTCACTCCCATGAAAATAGACAAGGCGCTCGATCGATTGCATGGACCACGCATGCGCGCCGCAGCTCGGGCGACCCGCGCCTTTTGGCTGATTCGGACGATCGAGAAACGAACGAGAAAGCGATTGGGATCCGGCAAAACTTGCAATGCATTGCATGTATCTTTTCAATTTCAAAGGGTGGACCGACTGCGTGCGGGGCTCCATGCATGCTATCCCATCGGTACGCATTGTGTTCACCGGCTAGTGGTTGAGCTCCACCCACGGTGCTGTGCTCTCTAGAAATATTGGGGGTGAAAGAATATGCCACGATTCCCGCTCTCGATGTGTTTTTGTTTTCATTGTTTTGGTGGTTTTAAGGAACCACCAAATCCATTTACCGTATTTGTAAAATCGCCCACTATTACGAGAAGTAATTTAGGAGATAGATTCCAAGACGGACATGCTAAGAAGATCGCATCTATCAATTAACAAGACTGATTTTAGCTAGAAAAATTTCTATTGATTCTACATTTTTGTAGTACTAGATATAAGAAACATATTTTTTTTAGAAAAGAGAATACATTACAAATATCTCAGCCTCTGCAAATATCTATGTCCTAACGTTACTAATTAACTCAATATGTGATTCATTAGATTATTTGAAGTAAAAAAACATTGACAGCAACCATGGTTTACAACCCGTTCAATAATATTATTCAAAGCAGAAATGGATCGATCTATATACGTGCGAACCTTAATCATAGGTTTTAAAAAGTTGAATAAACTTGATAACCAATTGAACACAATTTACAAATAGTGATTTCTTTTTATCGCGCGAGAGGCCGAGAGTCCTTCCACACACACGGGATTTCGCTTTGTTTGTATATGCACATTGCGTGTCCTCCAGCCCATATGTTGCTTGAAAGAGCAAGCCCACATGGCCACACATTGTACACAACACGAGAGAAGGCTTTTAGAATGTCTATACTGTGTTCTCTCCGTTGCACTACATATTTTGCTTCCACTACATTTCGTTTCTCTCTCCGTTTCCACGTATGGTAAGTATATATTGCTTATTAGTTTTTTCTCGATCGGGCCGTTCACCCGTATTTCATTAAGAGGAGGAAAACAAAATCCAGATATTAACAAACTCTGGATGCCGGTGAAGACATCACAAGAGAAAAACACCAACGAAGACCAAAACATAAGCTAAAAGCAAGAAAAGCGAGGGGCAGGGAACCCTCCACCTAACAACCCCAGCAAGCTGCGCCTATACAAAAGATAACTCAACACCTAGGTAGCTAGTAGTTGTCGGAGCCGTAGATGATACACCTCGGCAGCAAAGCATCTGCCGGAAAGACAACGATCTCGGTGGCAAAGCATCCACCCTAACCTCCTTGGCGGCCAAGCATCCGCCAGAAACACGACCTCGGTGGCAAGGCATCCACCGGAACCACCACGACGGCAAAGCATCCGCCGGGAGCAACGACCTTGGTGGCAAAGCAACCACCGTAACCTCCTTGGCAGCTAAGCATCCGCCAGAAACACAACCTTGGTGGCAAAGCATCCACCGAACCCACGGCGGCAAAGCATCCGCCGGGAACACGACCTGAACACCGGCGGCAAAGCATCCGCCCGAACCAACGACAAACGACCCAGACTACGGCTACAACGAACACCAACATAACATACCCAGGTGAGGAGAACTGTGAGGCACAAAAAGGTACAGCAAGACTACCTGAACGACCATGCCGAAGCGGACTGCAGTAGTGCTCAAGTGTTGCCTTCAAGAAGGGGATCGACGTCCACGGACGCCGACAACGCTACAGAGAACACCAAGGCCTTTCAACCCCAACCTACAGGGCGTCCTGAAGCTCCCTGACGATGCCTCCAAGAAGGCCAAAGGCGCGGTTGCGCCACCGTCTTCGCTTACCGAGGCTCCAAAGCGATGCCTCCAAGGAGGGCACGACGCCAAGGCGCCGCCATCGCTCGTCCAGAGCTGGAGAGGGCTTTCACCCCGGAGCCAAGCAAGAACTTCACGCACCCTTCTTCGCAATGCCCGCGCCGGTGAGGTGGCCTGGCACGCTTGCAGCACCACCACGGAGCCACAGAAGCGCGCCCTCACTGCCCGCGAAGGACGCGTCCAGCAAAGGCCATCTCGGCCCCACCACCACGGCGGCACCGCCACCACACGCAGACGAACGAAGAAGAAGTAGAACGCCGGCCACTGACGGCAGCAGTCCGCGCACGCTTGGCCGTCCACGCGGCAAACCCGGCTCCGAGGGGGCCTAGCACGAGCAGCGTCAGGCCCGCAGCCGGGGAACACGCCCAGACAACGGGCAGCCGACGCCAAGGCCGGCTATCCCCGGCCGCCGCAGACGTCCAGGCCAAGGGGCCTGGCACCAGCAGGGAGGACGCGAAACCGGCCGCCGGGGGCCGGGATCCGGCCGGATGGGTCGCCGGCGCCCCAGGCCGCCGCCGGAGCAGGAAGACGCAGATCCAGAGGTGGAACCGCCGGATCCGGGGCCAAGGACCATGGATCCGCCGCGCCGACCAGCTGCCTCGCCGGGAGATCGCCGGAGTAGGGGGAGTGGCGGTGGAGGGGGGGTGGAGGGACGGGGGAGAGGGAGGAAGAGGGAAGGTGCTACGGCTGCCCAGTTTTTTGGGAGACCGCGCTGGCCGCCGTCGCCACGAGCAGGGGGGGCGGCGACGGCGGCCAGGAAAGGGCGGCCGGGCGGCGCTGTAGCGGCGGCGAGGGAGCCCCCGAGTCGCCCCGCTGGGAGCGTTCGGGGGTCACCTAGGCACGCACACCACTCTCGCGGATTGTACACTGATCTGTTGCCAATATGCATGTGTGCACTTCCGCCTTCCGGGGCGGGACAAGGACACGCCCAGCCTCCATGTGTGACGCTGATGTGCGCGTCCGTATACACATACTCTCTGTCTCTCCTGTGGCTCGATTGCTCGAAGCACACCGCAGCAGCAGCACGCGACCCGTGAAATGGCATGGACTGGTGGTTCCATCGATCGTGCATGATGGGATGCGATCAAGCCAACCGATCTCGGCAGCTTGTGAATGAGTGCATGCGCGCGCAGCTCGGGCGACCCGCGTCTTTTGGCCGATTCGGCCGAGAAACGGACGAGAAAGCGATTGGGATCCGGCAACTTGCATTGCATTGCATGCATCGTTTCACAAGTCGGTGTGTGGACTGCATGCGGGGCTCCATGCTATGCATTGTGTTCACCGGCTAGTGAGTGATTGAGGCTGAGATATGCTCCACTCCAGTCCACCGTGCTGTGCTTGCATTGGGAGCAATTAATCACGCTCTCTAGGAACATCGGGGCCACGGGGTTGCCACATTTTCTCCGTGGACTGAAAAAGTGAAAACCTTAGTACACGCAGCAACGGCCCGGCAGTCCATGCGAGTTCTGGGCTTTTGGGCTGCGATGTTCCAACATGGCTCGTCTCAGGCCGGAACGGGGAGCAACTGCGCGCGCGAGGGGGGAAAAAAAGGAGAGTTAAGGTGCTGCAGCTGGTGGACAAATCAATTTCCATCGGTCGGTCGGTCGATCTAACTCAACATGTTCATTGTTCAGAGACTAATTCATCATCTGGGTTTCAACCCTGCAAATAAAAAACACACACACACACTCAAATCCTGCAGTTTCCCCTGAATCTCTCGATCCAGTCCCAAATCTTCAGTGGTTGGCGTCCACGCCGTCGTCCTTCTTGACGGGCTCGAACCGGGCGCGGCCGAGGCCGTGCTGGTACAGGACGGAGTGCAGCTCGACGGGGTGGCGGACAGCGACTTGATGATGCTCCCGAACCCGTGTCGCGGCGACGACGACGACAGCGGCCCGCCCGTCGGCGGCTTGGGCAGGCTCTGCCCCTTGTGCAGCCGCAGCCGGCCGCCGTGTCCACGCTGCGCCATCTCCACCTGCGGCGGCCGCCCCATGAGCTGCGACAGCCCTTCCTCCTCGTCGTCCCCGGATGATGCCGCCACAGCCTCCTCGTCCTCCTTGTCGTCGTCGTCGTCCTTGCGCTGCGTCGCCGGCGTCGCCTTTCGGTACATCAGGTAGAGCACCAGCTGCGCCGTGCCCAGGACGAAGCCGACGGCGTTGGGGACGCCGATGAAGTAGTCCTTGACGAGGAGGGAGTAGACGCTCCACACGCCGCCGTTGAGGAAGAGGAAGAAGGAGAGGGAGAAGGGCATGTACTCCACGCTCCGGCTCTTCACCACCGTCCGCTGCATATGCATACATACATGTATCAGTGTCACCCAAATCAAAGTTTGTTCTACACTAAGTGTCTCATTAATTTTTGCGTGTGACTATTATTAATCTTTTTGCTACATATATGAAGAGATTTTAGGTAAAGCGTGGTTAGGTAGAAACCTTCAAGGGAAGTTCGTTCTAGATAGACATTACCGCTTGTGGTGTGCTATAAATCCGAGAAAATGACATGAGACCAAACACGTACTCAATGACGGGTTACTGGGTCAGGAAAGTAGATCGATGCGACTGATAGATCAGCTAGTCTATTGTGGTATCAAGCAGCACTTACTAGCATTCTAAGGTCGGCACGGCACACTCTAGAAAGTAGAAAGGAGCGTATATAGTGTATCTTTAAAGATATGATCAGCTAATTTCGTTCCATAATAAGCAAGCGATCGAGGAGGCATCTCAAGTCAAGAGAAACATAGACACTGAAACAAGTTACTACCAAAAGTGCGAAACAGATTCATACGCCGTGCAGCTTGCTAGCACTGAACTTGTTCATGAGAAAAAAAAAAAAAAAAAACAAGTCAGTTCTTTCCGCCCAAGAACTAAAGAACGGCACTGCACGTACGAGTGATGCTCTGTTTCGTAGTCGAGTAACTGGACAGGAGGAAACGATGGTGATACATATTCTCAGTTAGCCAGTCGTCAGTATAGAATATACAATACTGACCATTGCGCCGAGCGGTGCCGCGTACATCCCAATCGTGAGCGCGGCGCAGAGCATCCCCACCGCGGTGAGCCGGGCGCCGCCGTGCAGCGCCAGCAGCGCCACCGCGACGACCGCGGCGAGGAAGCCGACGTTCACGGCGAGCACCAGCTTGCCCATCTTCGCCTGAGAACCACCACCAGCTTTGCTGATTGAGGATATGTTACTGCGATTTGTACGAGATCGAGGCACACACATACATACGGTACGGACCTTGGTCTCCCTGGGCGCGTAGACGAGGTAGAGCGTGACGTAGACGGCCTCGAGCGCGGCGCCGGCGCCGTTGACGGTGACGACGAGGAGGCCGTTGGGCTTGAGGAGGCCGTAGAAGGTCCACAGGCTGGTGCTCAGCAGGGTGGTGACGTACGGCAGCCACCGGAAGTCCTCCGTGCTCTTGTTCCTCACGATCCGCCGGAACGTCGTGCTGGAATGGAATCGATCGAATCAGCCCGTGTGTCCGTACGTCAGCAATCATCAACGGGGAACTAAGTGGAATTGATTGATCAAGTGATCGAATATATGGAAACTCACATCGGAGACGCGAAGACGAGGATGGAGATCACGTTCCCTGGTGTGGCGTGAGGTCCGGCAGAGGAACAAACAATTCATCAAGGGGCAAATGAAAAAAAAAGGGCAAGGAAACATGTGCCTTCGGCGAGGATGAACTGACCTACGATGCCGACGAGGAAGCTCGGATCGGCGGCCATTGCGAGCGACTTGGTGTGTTCAGTGAGGATGGACGGACGCGGACACCGGAGAGGGTATATGTAACACTGCTTGACAGTCGGCGCAGGGAAAAAGGTGTTTGCATTGGCTAGTGCTGTACCGTTTCTGGGAAACACGGGCGCACGCCGGCACCCAGGCTCAGATTCTCCAGCAAAAAGGCACAATGGACGTACCAGAGCTGAGCACACGGCCGGCGGCCACCGTCCGACGCGTGCCGTGCCCGTGCGTGTTACTTAGTACAGAGCACGCGGCCAAATCCCTCTCGAACACTTTGTTCATCTGTTCCCTAACTTAGCAATTACTCAGTACCCACTCTCTGCTTTTCGTCGAGTGTGGTAAGCGACTGGACCGGCCGGTAACGAACGGGCCGGGGAGAGAGTACGTGTCAGCCAGCAGGAGCAGGAAGTAGTCACCACAGCTGATAGCGTACCACTACTTGGTGGTTTAGCAGGAGCAGGTACGGCGTCGTCGGAAATGCGGTGGATAGACAGTGAGTAGTAGAATCCAAACACCACTGAGTAGAAGCTGAACGGCGCGCGCGCGGGGAAGGTCACCGAAAGGCAGTGGAAGGTGACGCTGACGACCGGCGACGGCGACATGCACGGCGGCTCCATGGACGAAACGTTCTAGAGCCTGACACGTCGCGGCGATGGGGCGACGCGGATGGTGGAACGCGAGTCCGCGTGCTGCCGGCAACGAATAATAAAGATATTCTGGATGGAGATTGGAGACAAAGCGAGACGGGGTGACATGTCCTGCTGAGTGGTGACTGGTCCGAGAGCGGGCGGGCGGGCAGCCTCAGCTCGATGCAAACCCATGATCATGGATGGAATTGGAAGGACGACGTCAGTCAGGCTCAGGCGATCTGTAAGAGCAAGGCCTACCTGCACTGCACGGCACGAAACCTGCAAGAGTACGAACAAGATGAGCGGGTGATGGATCAGTGGACCTTCATATGGGGGTCAATTATTCAGTAAAGAAGGCTTATAAGTTTATCCAAGGAACTACTGAAGCTTCTCCCCTCTTCAAATGGATTTGGAAAGTTAACTCTTACGTGACGATCGGATCAGGCCCCGTGTCGCCTCCCCACGAGGGCGCGCTCGAGCCAACCCTAGCCGCCACACCTCCCTCCCGCTCCTTCCATCAACCGCCGCGCCGCCGCTAGAGCAAAGCCGACGGCATGGCCGCGCTGGGCCGGCCAGACAGCGGCCGGGCGCAGGTGCCTCGCGGAGTGGTGGCGCTGGTGTCGCACCGTGGGCTGACAACCTCGGCCGCTGCGGCTCGGAGTGGCAAGCCGGCCGGTGCAGCGGCGGCAGCCGCCGGGCAGCCTCGGCGCTCCTTCCTCACCGTCGACTTTTTCTCCCGCACGGCGGCGCCTGTTGGCGCACCGAAGTCGCGGCCGGGGTGGTCCGATCGATCCGCTTCTTCGGATGGATCGGGGCCCATGGGGGGGCGCGCTGCCGGGGGCAGTAGCCATGGCGCGCTTCCGCGCGCTGCAGTTGGCGGGTGGAGGACCTCGAAGACGGCAACGACGGTGGCGCTCTCGGCCGGGCGTATACGCCTTTCCCCGGCCGGGATGCATTGAGGTGCCGGATACACCGGTCCCGCCCCTATCCCGGCCGAGGCGCGGATTTGGAGGCGATGCGACGATGCGGCGGTGGCAGTGGAGCACAGTGGCTTTGGGCGGGAGCAGGCGATTCGACCCCCATGGTGGCGCCAGACCGCCTATATCCGCCGCCGGAGAACCCAAGCAGGGCTGATCCGCAAACCCAGACGATGGGCGCCGCAAAGACGCTGACCATGGTGGCGGTGTCCCTGACGGTGGCGACGGTGAAGCTATAGGGTTGGCCCTATCGGGAGAACCCGGTGGTCGGCCATGGCGGCTTCCACAACGCTCGCCAAGGTGGAGGAGTCGTGGAAAGGGACGGCGAGGATGGCAGTGGACGCCGGCATTTGTTTTTCAAATGTGTTTTTCGGGCGATGGTGCACGCCGCCGACGACATTGGCGATCGGGCGGGCCCCGTGGGACATGGCATTTGCCGCCACTACTACGATGGCGGTGACGCCCCGAGGGCGCCACTTTCCCGGAGGCGCCCGTCTTTTCAAGCGGATCTCTACGGTGAAAACCTACACCATTTGGGTGGGCGGCGAAGGGGGCGCTTTTGGATGGCATTTTTCGTTGGAGACGTCTGCTGGTGGAAGATCCCTTGATGCCACCGACGCCAAATCATCAAGGTGGTGGCTCATCGCACATGATTATGGGGCCTTATGCTTTGGTGCCAAAGTTATAGGATCCGAAGTCTCCAAGGGTGGATGAGTTTTAGTGTTTTTAAGTGCACCGGTGTTTTAGGGTGACTTTTGTCTTACCCGTAACACTCGTTTTTTCAGTTGTATTTTTGTTGGCCCGATGCATTCTCGGATGACCGAAGCCGAATATAATTTCCATTATCTAAAAAACAACACCGGTAATCAAAAATTCTTCTCATGGCTACTCTTGAGAGATAGATCGGAGCACTAGAAACATTTGAGGAGAAAGAACATGCACCTACCTGATTGCTCATGTGTTTTATGTTCTTTGGGTATAGAAGAAACAAGCTTTCACCTCTTCTTTGACCGGCCCATTCAGTCTTCGTTGGAACCATATTAATATTCATTGGAATCTGACCAGTCCGATTTTTTTTTTAATTTTAACCCTTTTTAAAAAGAAATTTTAAATTTAACCTGTGTCAAAAAGATTTTTCGGATCTAACCCTTTTGGCCGCGCCGTGACTTATCTATCGCGGCCTAAGTACACCGCCGCGCCATGCATGAGGGCGTCACAGAGTCGCACACGTGGCAAGTCTACATGCGGTGCAGGTGAAGATCTCTAGATTGGTTTTGGCTAATTGATGACATCCTTAGGACTAATCTCTATGCTAAGTGTCGTTTTAGTTGGAGATTGGCCAAGCCAAGGACGATGCATGGTGGTCATGGTGGATGGATCGAGATGATTCAAATGATGATCAAGTGCATGACTTGGAGTGGATGGTGGATCAAAATGGGCTCAAGGCAAAGGTATATCCATAGGGCCATTTTGACTTTTACACTCAAGACACCATAGAGGGTGTGGTGATGATTATAGGATCGATAAGTTTACTATAAAGAGGGGAAAACTATCGCACATATCGGTCCTCATGTGCCTCTAGGTTCAAAAATCATTTGCATGCATTCTAACCTAGAGAGCTAACCCAACCTTCGAAATTGATTGTGAAAAATGCTAACACACGAGCACATGATGATGTACACATGGTGGTGTTGGCATATTTTTGGCGGTGATGGTTGGGGTTGAGATGGGTTTGGGTCGCCACCCTCCCGCCGGCTTGCGAGGCGGGATTCGGCGCTTTTGAGAAAATGAAACGCCTATTTTCTATTGCGCCAGATGCATCATGGTGGTAAAAACATGCTAGTCCTTGTTCTCAAGTTGGTACACTTGGTGGATAGCATGTCGGCAAAGGCGGCAGAGAGAAACTTAAAACTCCGCCGCCGAAGTCGACCGGACCCGTGACCGGACTCTCGACGAAGCACGAGCCTCGACCGACGCTCCGTGAGTGCGCCCGCGCAGAGCAATTTTTCGGTGGATCGGCCGAGGAGCGATCGGACGCACCGACCGGAAGCTTCCGGTGCCGACCGAAGCACCGATCGAGCGCGCGACCGACCCGCCGCCAGCTTCGGTCGGGCGATCCGGTTGGGGTTGTCGGTTAGATCGAGGACCCACCGAATCGACTCACCGGTGAGTCCGGCCGCTAAGCGCCCCGGTCAGCTGATTTTTTGCGCAGATTGCACCCCAACGGCCACTTTTCGTGGTGGGGGTATTTATACCCCTTTGGCCGGTTCTAGGAGTTCTCTTGGTCATTTTGAATCAATCCTAACACCTCCACTCATCCTCCTCCTCACTCCTTTGCTTGAGAGCAACCATTCTAGTGAGTTGAGGTGATTCAAGTGCATTTGCTTTGATCATTGCATCTAGTGGCGCTTTTGAGGATCGTTAGAGCCGGTGGATTTCTTTTGTTGTTTTGGGGAGCACCACCCCTAGCCGGCTTGGTGATTGGTGGAGGCGTTGGCAAGAGTTGGTGATTGTTCTTGGCCACCTCCGTGATTTGTGAGAGGACCGTGCATCCTCGTTGGGGACGACAAATTGCAAGATAATACATTGCTCGTGTCGGTGAGTACCTCTCATTTGCTTTGTGCGTAAGCCTAAAGGCATTTGGCTTGGAGTGAGCTCCACACCGACCCACACGTGAGAAGGTCGACACAACGGAGACGTAGCTTGACGGGTGCTCAAGTGAACTTCGGGATAAATCATTGTCTCCACTTGTCTCTTGTTGTCCCTTGGTGATTGGCATCGATTTGATTATCTCATTGTGTCATCTTGGTGATTGGATTGACTAGCCTCGACATTGTGGTATAACTCTTCTACACTCTTGCATTACTTTCATAGATAGTGTAGTTTGAGTAGCCTTGCTAGTTGCTTAGCCTTGTTTAGAGTAATCTAGCTTGTTCACCTAGTTGGTAAAGTAGCGACTTAGCCTTTGTGTGTGAACTAGAGATCATAGCAACTAGAATTGTCAATAGGAGGCTTGCCGACAAGTAGAGCTAGAGCAAACGCGTTTATCGCCTTTTGTTATTCTAACAAGTTTGTCTAGTGTTTTGTAGAAAATTTTATTAGGCTATTCACCCCCCTCTAGCCATTTAGGACCTTTCAAAGAGCCGACGTGTGGGTAAGTCCGGCCACGCAGAGATCATGGCATGGCAAAGGCTCGACAATGCACAACGGGTGGGTTTGGTTGTCGGCCGGGTAGCAAATGAGAGGTGATGTGCCATGGAAAAGGGAAGAATGGGTGGGCGTGGAAGAGTGGGTGGGCGGGTTGCTGCGAGAGATGATGTGATTGCTACAAAATGAGAGAGGGTAGGGGTAGGGGCGATGAGCCAGAGGAAAAAAAAAAACTAGTCGGGCGAACTTCTAATGACCGACTAAACCAAAATCAAGAACATTGCAATTCACATCGCATTAATGCATCGGTACTTTTACAATCATACAATTTTAATGCATCCGTTGAGATATTATCTTAATTTTGAAGAATAAAATTGATAGTTCTTGCACAAATACATGGTAAAATACAAAAATAAAAATAAGAAATAGATAAACTGTAAAAAACAAAAAGGTTTTACACCAACTTTAGTCAAGCAGTTGCCCCAGCATTTGCCCCAATGTGGCTACGCCACTGGTAGGGGGCTACTTAAATTTGTGGCCCGATATATATTCCTCCGTTTTCGAGAGTTGATAAAGCATATATTAACAATATGAACATATATGTCACATAATCGTATCATTAGAAAGATATTTGTTTGATAACATAAATATTGATATTTTATTATCTATAATTAATTAAATTTGAGATACTAAACCATAATATCGTGCTAGAATGGCATGTTTTGTGAAATCAGAGCAAGTACAAATCTAACTAGCCCCTACCCCTTCTCTCTCTCTCTCTCCATATGTCTCTCTTCTCTCACACAAGCAGCACACATCCCACCTCCTCTCTTCAGGTGCACACATCTCAGTATATCCCACTCTAGGGTGTGCTTAGTTTCTCAACTTTTCTCCAAAATTTTTAAAATTCTCATCACATTGAAGCATTAAATATACCAAAAGACTTATATATAGAGTATGAAATATAGATAAATAAAATAACTAATTGTAAGCCTAGTTACCACGTAGTAGGATAATATTTACCACAAAATTACACCAACACAGCATAGTGCGCGGCACAACGATGAAGAAAAAAAAGGCAAATGAAGGAGAGACGAGAAAGAGACTTGAACGTGCTTTTTAATAGACTTGACTTTGCTCGACAAAACTACTATATGAGTGTTTTAAGTGTCTATAGGAATAAGTTATTAAAAAACATTTTCAATGGACTACTATATTGAGACAGATGAGGCAGATGCTGAAAATTATATTTAATAACAAAACATGTTTTTTGGAGTATATATTACGTGCTTTTTAACTCAATGGCAAACTCTCATTAATATGGCATGGAAACATTTTTTTTAGAGTACATGCTTTTCCTTGTCTCAATGGCCATGTTTTTTTAAAAACTTATTCCTATATAAATGTTTAGTTTTATTTTTCAGCATGCAGTGCATTACGTTGGTTCTAGCCTTAATATTCTAGACTTATCTTACAAACAATATTTTGTAACAAAACAATATATGAAGGAAAAAAAAATAATTTGTTCCAACATATGACTTGCTGCTGCTGAGTAGTTAAATAAAATGAATTAAGAAAAGAAATAAAAACGCATTCACAAAACACTAGTTTGAAAGGGGAAAAGGTGTTCGAGAGAAGTGAACTGAGAGAGAAGAAAAAAATAGGTGAAATAAAAGTCAATAAAAACATGGCGAATGAAAAAAAAGGAGTTAGGCATATACAGCGTAAAAGTACAAATTTGTCCAAGAGAAAAGAAAAAAACTTGTGAATGAGAGAGAAAGTGGGAGTGGGAATGAAAAAGGAAGAAAAAAAAACAGAAATTGTCAATGTGTCGGGAGCAAAAAAAAAAACAAAACAAAAAACTAAACTAGAGTATATATATATGTACAGTAATGTATACATGTTGGAGTACGATGTGCTACACATTGTACAAGAGCAAGAAGCAATATAGAAAGGGAACACATCTCGAGGTAAACTAGATGGCTAGGATAGTACTCCACATGCCCATCACCTACAAGCCAAAAAAAAAAAAGGTGTATTGCGTGCAGAAGCACAGTGCCCTCTCTCCCCAACCTGACACACTGCACAGACAGGCACTGCTGGCCTGCACTGTCGCGCCAGACACTGCCGCGCCATGATCTGCGGCGCGGCAGGACTCGCCATGTCAACCTCGCACGCATGCAGACTTGCCACGTGTGCGACTCTGTGGACGCCCTCATGCATGGCGCGGCAGTGTAGTTAGGCCGCGCAGTAAGTCACGGCGCGGCCAAAAGGGTTAGATCCGAAAAATCTTTTTGACACGGTTAAATTTAAAATTTCTTTTTAAAAAAGGTTAAAATTAAAAAAAAAATCACCAGTCCCCGCTTGACATGGTCATACAAGCAAGAACAGACTTTGGTTCACATATCTTTAGAGAAATTTTTTCATCTCTGCCTGTTGGTCTATTTGGAAAATAAGAAATAGTGTCATCTTCGATCATAAAACCGCTTCCATTCCTGCCTGGAAAGCTGTTCTTCTGAATGAGGTTAGCCTGGTGTGCATCAAGGCTAAAGCCGGGGTGGCCGGCCCCCTCAAAAGTTGGTGCGAGAATAATCTCTAATGTATATCCTTCTTTTTTATTTTGGGTCATATTGGCCTTGTATTTGCATTTTTACTAGTAAATATGCCCGCGCGTTAAGCTACTGGGGAGAAGGATTGTGTGGTTATGAACATAATCTTTGTTCCTCTGTGTCGGCGGCACCTCTGCCCCTGCTCTCCCTTGTGCACCTTTGTCTCACGACACCCCTCATCCGCCATCCCCTCCATTGAGCTTCTAGTGGAAGGCACCTAGTTGCAGTATCTATCCAAGGTTGGCAGAAGTAATATACCATTACCTCCATTACAAAGTATAAAACGAAACGTCTTAAACTTTGGAATTAAGCACAGCTAAAACAGACGTGACGCTTTACGTGCATTTCCACGAGCACTTGGTGAACGCCCCTTCCCCTTCCGCACCAAGCTCGATTGGGCAGCCCCCCACAGCGAGTCCCCGGCCACACTTCCCTCACCCTTCGTGCTCGGCGTCACACCGCCGACGGTGCCGGGGAAGGAGCTCAAGTCCAGCATGAACCCTTCCACCTTGCTCTCGCTGCCCTCGCCTCCGTGATCTCCCCGTCGGCGCGGCGTCCGGCGCCGCCCACCTCGCCGTTGGAGCCGGAGTAGCCGCCTCCACGACCGGGATGCGCCCTGCCATGCGCCTCGTAGCTGTAGCCCCTCCCTTCGTTTTTAAATATATGACGCCTACGACAAGTTTGTTAGGTAAAAATGAACTAATTTGTTTGTTCTGAACATCATATATTAAAGAACGAAGTACAAAACATGATTTGGCGTAGAGGGATGCCCCACAACGATGTATGATGGCGAGTGCATGAAAGAATTTGTCCAAGTTGAAGTGCGTGCAGGAGAGCTACCATGGATGGGTGCCTGTGCTTCCTGACTCACGCGTGGGTCCTTGGGTGCTGCTAGCTTGCTGCTAATCTAGCCTACTCCCTCCGTCCCAAAATAAACGACGTTTTGGGTTTTGCACCACAAGTTTGACTCAATTTATGGAAAATACGTAGAAGATTTAAATCTTCAAATAAATTTGTTAAAAAAACTAGATCAAAAGATCTTTCCAATGATACTAATTATGTAATATAAATATTAATTCTATTTTAATACATAATTGTCGGTAGATGTTTCGAGGTTTAAAACGTCATTTATTTTGGGACGGAGGAAAAGTAGCAAGCAAAGCCATCAGGCTTCCAGGTGACACACACACTGGCGGACAGGCACGAAAGGGAAGCGTCAGAGTCTGCCTCAGGAGTGTTCACTTGCCATGCAACAACCAAAAAGTGCTACGCTTTCCCCGTCACATCGAATCTCTTAACGCATGCATGACATATTAAATGTAGTTAATTAAAAATCTAATTACATAGTTTAGCTGAAAAGCAGGCATCTAATCTTTTTGAGCCTGGTTAGTCCATAGTGGGACAATAATTACCAAAATACAAACTAAAAAGCCGCTACAAGATCTCCAGATTGCGGGACGACTGCATCTACTACTCCAGATTGCGGGACGACTGCATCTACTACTCCAGATTGCGGGGCCGCACAGGACACGGGACGGGAGTTGCCTCCTCGCACACGTGGGCGCTTGGGCTGGGCGCTGGCTCATGTTAGACGTAGCGCGGAAGGCAGACAGCCAAAGGCAGAAGGCAGAAAACGGTGGCAAAAAAAAAGTGAAAAAAAGAGATGGTATTGAAATTTCTTCACTTTATTAATATGTATAGATTCTTCTTTTCTGTGTACATATCCCTTTATATCAATAAAATGAAAAAAAGAATAGGTAGGGAGCTTCCTGCCGACTTGTTAAAAAAAAAGATGAGCTGGTGATTATGCATAGTTGCTTAACAAACAATTGCTAATATCAACTACAGCTCTTTTTTTTTTTTTTGAGCGGGAACTTTGCACTTTATTAAACTTGTTCGCAAAGGAATTACAAACACCATAGGGTGGATACACGAGCCATACATGACGGCCTTCTTCCTCATATATATAGAGAGTCGCGAGCTATCCTATGTGCATCGAGGTTCGCCGTTCTCTTCTCATGGACAAACTCAACACTCTCTAGAGTTTTGCACTCTTCTTGAATCTCCTTCACACCGCCATAAACACCATTGCTTCCATGCTTGATGCTTCTCACAACATTGGTGCTATCACAAGCGTAGACGCACTCGCGCGACACTTGAATATCTTGTGCTAAGGCCGGGCCTTCTCTCGTAGGCTAGAGCCTCGACAATTTCGTGGTCGGTGATACCCTTAAGAATCAAGACGTCGCGCCAAGGTAGAGCCCCCCGCATCCTCGGCGATTGCCTGGCCGCTACCTTGCCATCATTCTTTGCTAGGCCTCGCATCCACATTGATTTTCACAAAGCCCGGTGGAGGAGCAATCCAGCTCGGGCTTCGTAGTATCGGTTGATGGTTGGATCCTTTCCCTTGTTTTGTAACTCCTCGATCTTGCTTGCTAGGAATCCCCATCGCCCCGCCATGAACCGCCGAATAAAGCAATGTGTCGAGTGGACTCTCAAACACGTATTCATGAATCGCCTTCGACGCACATACCAAATTGCCCAAAGTACCATCGCGATTCGGCCGCTTCCTCACCATTAAGTGATCGAAAGATCCGAAGCTAGCCACACCTTTGCCCTTGGTTCATCAACAAAGACATATCATTGATGCCAATCGCCATCTTCGCCGCATTAATAATTTGGCATACATGGCAATCAAGCAAAGAATGGCGCCAAGAACTCGTTGTCCACGTAAGAAACAAGCACTATTTTCGCCATGTGCCCGTGATGCCGCACATCATTAGTGGGGAGGGAATGCCGAGCTAGCCTCCAAAGAAACATATTAATCTTTGAGGGCACCTTAATCACCAAATTGATCTCCACTCCTTCTCCATAGCTTTTTGATCCGATTCGCCTTCCGCGATTCGCCATAGTCAATCCACTTGGTCTCGCTTTATGAATAATCATATGATATGCCGATCGAATCAAACAAACCCCTCTTGTCGTAGTGCCGTGCCCAAAAATCCTCCCCCGGATTCTCGGGCGCTTACCAAGAATAGTTTCAACATCGTGGGGGGTAAAAACCGATTAAGCATCTCTCAATTCCACCGGCTTCCGTGACATCAATTAGTTCAGAAACCAGCTAAGGAGGATTTGGCTTAGATGACGGATCGGGTCCCTCGAGATTGCCGATGGTAGCCAATTTGTCTCCCCATATTAATGTTTTTTCTCCCGTGCCAATCCTCCCCGGACAAACCTTCCTTGAGAACCTCCCTCCCCGTCGATGATCGATCTCCAAACTCTCGACGGGAGACGCCCCTAGATCAGCCTCCCAAGAAGTCTCAGATTCTGAAAGTATACCGCTTTCAATACCCTTTGCGCTTAAAGATGATGGGTCTTGCAAAATTTCTCCAAGCCTCGCTTTGCAAGCGCCGCTAGGTTGAACCGCTTCCATGTCCCCGAAGCCCCAGCCCTCCAAGTGACTTTGATTGCACCATCGAGTCCCAAGCCACCCATGCCGCCTTCCTTTTACCTTGAGTGCTACCCCACCGTAAGTTTCTAATCACACCGGGTCAAGTATTCACACAATCCGCGAGGTAGCCTAAACACCGACATAGTGTAAGTGGGTAGTGCTTGAGCCACCGATTTAACTAAAAACTTTGGCCGCCGAAAAAGTAGTTTTTCCCGCCATCCTCTACTCCGGGTCCACATCTTATCCTTTAAGTATTTGAAGGCGCCCATCGTTGTGGATCCTACCATGGTAGGTAGGCCGAGGTATTTTTCATTCGAGATTCATTGTGAACATCCAAGATCAACTTGATCTCCTCCCGAGATCGCTGCTCTAACTCCTTTAGCAAAGAAGATTGAAGACTTCTCCTTGTTAATTCGTTGTCCCGAGGCCCCACAAGAAGTCTCTAGAGTCTCCTTAATGATCGCCGCATTTGCCACATCCGCTTCTAAAAACAGCAGTCGTCATCGGCAAAAAAGAGTAGGTGGCTTATAGTCGGAGCCGACGGTGCCACCTTAATCCCATTGAGTATAGATGACTGAATTCTTGAGTTTATAAGGCCGCTAAGGCCCCTCGGCCGTTAATAAGAAAAGATACGGCGAAATTGGATCACCTTGGCGTAAACCTCTTGTTGGTTTGAAATTTTCCAAACGCCTCCATTCATCAGACCGAAAAAGAGACCGAGGTAGCCGTGCTCATTACCATCTTTACCCAACGCCGGTGGATACCCAATTTTGGTCATTATAGCAAAGCCTAGATAGTTCCATTCCACGCGATCGTAAGCCTTCATCATATCTAGCTTCGCACCACACCTCATATCCACAACCCTCCGGTGCTTCATGAAATGCGCATATTCATATGCCGAAATTATATTATCGGTGATCAATCGACCGTGACAAAAGCCGACCGCTTCCCTCGAAATTATTTCCGGCAAAATTACCTTTAATCTAGCCACAACTTTTGATGCAATTTTGTATAGAAGCACATTACGCAGGCTAATCGGTTCGAATTGATCGATCTCCTCTCGACTTGCCACCTTTGGAATTAGGGACGATGAGAGTTTCATTGATTGCCGCTACATCCTCAGTCCCATTCGCCAGCCTTGATCACCACCTTAGTCACCTCCCCTCCACATAACTCCCGGTGTCTCGCAAAAGTGTGTAGGGAATCCATCGGGGCTGTGTGTGCTTTTTGTCGGAAACATCCGAAAGCAGCCCGCTTAACTTCCAAATCTCCGTATTCTTTTTCGGCAAGTCTCTGTTCATATTGTTTGAGACCTTCGCAGGGGCATCGTAGACGTGACACCGCCCATGTTTTTGATAGCCTCCGATGTATATAAGTTCCCATAGAAGTTGGAAACAACGGACTTAAGTTCTCCCTCGTCCTCGTGGAACTCGGCCCATCCGGACGTTTGAGACGTTTGATCTTATTTTTCCCGCCCCTCATGCTTGCTCTCGGGTGAAAAAATTTGGTGTTTCTATCACCCTCGCCACCCCATAAGAGTCGGACCGTTGCTTCCACATAATCTCCTCCCTATAGTTAAGTTCAGCGATTCGCTCCACCCGGTTTGCCTCCTCATAGGAAGGGCCCAATCGCCGCTCTACCGCTTCTCCTTCTTTTCGAGTTCATTGTTTAGTCTTCGAGCTCCCTTTTAACACCGCCAAAAGATGTCCTCTCCGGGGAGACGAGAGATGCGAGGACACCCCCGATTTAGCGAAGGTGTCGGGCCGAAAGTGTGCTTCCCCGCATTAATCCGGGACTCTTCTTGAGTATTTGCAAACTCGGATGAGATTCCACATCGTTTCATAATGGAAACGCCGCGGCACCGCTTCTTGGTGAAACCGCTGGCGCCAACATAATAATATTGGCTCATGATCGATGTTGCCGCTGTAAGGTGCTTGACCGATGCATTGGAAAACATCGCACCACTCCCGTTGCCGCCTTACGATCAAGCCTCTCACGCGACGTGAAAGAACCCCCGCTACTTTCTTCTCGAAAGTCTAGCTTCTTCCCTCATAACCGAGGTCACAAAACCAAAGACATCCACCATCTCTCTAAATCCTCGCAATCTGAGATTGGCTACGATCTTTGTACTCCCATATGTTCTCGACCGATGCAAAACCTCATTAAAATCACCTACACACGCCCAAGGAAGGTGCGAGGATGACTTAATGAATTTTAATAAACTCCATGTTTTATGCCTGCTCACTTACTTGTGGCTCCTCGTACACACACACGTCAGCCTCCACGGCTCCGAAGTTGCCTTCTTCAGAATAGCATCGATATGGTATTGCGAAAGTACGGTAAAATCTCAACATGAATATTATTAGAATTCGAGAAAATTCCGGGCCCACCCATTTGCGGCTTTCATCGGCTAACGACAAAAGCTCTATCAAAGCCTAGTGTACCTTTTAATTGCTCAACTCTAGCCTTGTGTACTTGTGTCTCAAGAAGACAAAGCACGAAGGGGCAACCCCCTCGTTAGATCGAAGCTCCTTCACGCGGCGTTCTGCGATTCCGCGGCTGATTCAATTTGAGACAACTCATTGCTCCCGCCGGACCTCCCCATTTGGAGGTCGCCGATTCTTGGTCCTTCTTGTTTCCCTCTGCCATTTTCTTTCGCGCCTTCTTCTTGTCTCTAGGGGACATGTACCGGGTGGCGGTGGTGGAATACCCGACATACCGGTCCGTTTCATTGAACGCTTCCTCAGGTATCCTCGTTCCCCATGCATGGTCGTTGGGGGGTGGCTTGAGAGGGCTGGTCGCCGAAGTCGTCCAATTCTTCGCCCAAACCGGCTTCCACCGAGCCTCTCTTCCGGAATCCGTCTTTGTCCTCCTTTTCTCCCCGGCCCTTGATTTTTGTTTTCCTTCTCCGCCGGACGCCCTCACCGGCGCCGCCGCCAGCGGCCTCCACGACTTCTAAATTTCCCGCGCTCTCCGGGAACGCTCTTACTCCTCCCCGGCTCTGGCTCGACTCGCGTTATCTCCTCCTCCCCTAGTGCGGAAACGAGGGGTACCCGCGACGCCGAAGTCACCACTGCGCCAAAGATCCACTCGCCATACTGGAAGCTCTTCCTCTTTAAATTGGCGAGCCACACTTTCGAGGTGAGTGTGCCCCATCGGATTCACCAGTGATAGCAAAAAGCGAGGCGTCTTCTCATATTTCACTCAAGCGCGCATAGCAAAGACATCCCTCAGCGCCAATGTAACGAAGCGGATCAAAGGTTTTGACACGATCCAAATTAACCCTTGCCCCCGCAAAAAGTCACCTCTGCCCGCCGAGACCACTTTCATCTCCACATTAACCACCTCACCCACCTTTGCAGCAAAGCTTTTTGGACAATGTCCATTGTCCCGCATAAAGGCGGTACCTTGTGGATTTGTACCCACGCTTGTACATTGCCGGCAGCGGCCGGGGCGGGCCGCCCGTCGAACTCCTCCAACATTAGAGCATAACCCCGAAGATCCGTGGCCCCTCCTCCATGATTCTCTTCCGGTCTCCCAAGCAAAGACGCTTGTACCACAAACAGGTTCTTCTCAATAGATCGAAAAGAAATTTCTTTGCGCCGTGTTCCACGCTGCCTTCATAGTAGAGATTAATGACTGCTCACCGAACTTCTCAGAGACAGCCAGCCGTGTCGCCGCCATCCACTTCCACCGGGGTTTTCCCGCTTTTCGCCGCCGCCCGGGACAACTCCCTCCTTCTCAACCCGCGCCGAGACTCCGCCGACCGGGATAGCCGCTCCACATCTTCTCCCTCCATCGCCATCTTGCCGCGAGACGAACCCCGCCGCCATGATCGCCGCCCCGAGAGCTGCCGCGTGAAAGCACCTTGCCCACCCTCCCGCCAAGGCCGGGAAGCCGCACCGTGCAGCCCCTTGATCAGCCCTCGAGCAGAGGTGGAAGAGCACGGTGGATCACCAGCAGCGATGAGACCTCCCGTGGCGAGATCGCCTGGGAGTCGCCAAACCCTAGGTGAACCCTAGGTACGTACGCGTACCTGTGCTTAGCACGTAAACTACAGCTCTCTTGGAAGGGAAACAGAAACAGAAATACTCAGCTTGCGCCCCCCAAGCCCACAGTACACATGGGCCGGCCCACAATCCGGCCCAGGCTTGTCAAGGAAGGAAGCTCCACCTCTCCGGAGTCCGGGACCCGATTGGGGAAAGCAAGGAAGAGCGGGGAAAACCCCACTCTTTTCCCGCCCGAACATCCGAACCGCCCGGCGGCGCCGACCCGCGCTCCGGCGATGTCGGCGACCACGGCCTCTGCCAGTCAGCCCTCGTCGCAGCAATCTCCGCCGCCACCTCCTACCGCTGAGGCCGTCCTCCGCCTCGCCTCGCGGGACCCCTCCGCCGCGGTGCCCCTCCTCGCGGAGCTCCCGCCCGATGGCCTCGCCGACATCCTCGCCTCGCTCACCGCCGCCTCCCCGCGGGCCACCTCGCCCTTCTCCCCCGCGATCCTCGCGCTCTCGCCCTCCCCTACCTCCGCCTCCACCGCGTTGGGCGCCCTCCTCTCCGCGCCCAGCTGGCCCTCATCCACGCTCCCTCGCCGTCGCCGCACTCCTCCGCGACCTCCCGTCGGCCTACCGCACCCGCGTCCCCGCCTTCCTCGGGAAGATCTTCTCCCTCCTCCCAAGTGCGGATGCCCAGGACCTCCCGGCCCTCGCCTACCAGCTCCTCCTGCTCGCGTCCAAGCCGCTCTACCCGCGCGTCGTCCTCGCGGGTCTCCTCCGCTTTCGGCGGCGGCCGCCGCGGCGCCCGCGTTCGCGCGCCGCCGTCCGTCGCGCGTCAGGTCGAGAGCACCGCGCTGATGAACGTCGCGTTCGCGCGGTCAAGCAGGACCCAGCGCTGGCGAGGGGAGGTCCTGGCCGCCGTTAAGGCTGATGCCGCGGGCGCTCTGAGTGGGATTCGCGGTGGCAGTCATGCTGTTCGTGGCCAGGGTGCGGAGGTTCAACGAGGGTGCCGTGAGTGTGCTCCGGGATGCGGCCGTGGTGTCCCGCCGGGATTACCGAATGTCAAGGTGACGGATCGCTCGTTATTCTATACTATAATTGTGTTTGCTCTAGAAATTTGTTCTGATCAAAGGCGTGTGTCTCTCAGGCGGTGCAAATGGTTGCCGGATTGTATGCAAAAGGAATATGCACGGGCCACTCAATGTGTCGAGAAGGGATTACTGAAATCTGTGAGGGATTCATATCTCATAGTACCTGCTGTGTCAGTTGTGAACTGATCATAAAGTCTGCTTAGATTCATAGTTCTTTTGAGGGTGTATACGGTGTCTTATATGCAGGTTGACGAGAGCATTGTTGGGAGGGAGCAAGTTGTGCCAAGCATTGTTCAGGTGGGTTTTCTCCTGTTAGAAGTCTCAGATGGTGATCCAGGGGGGGAAGGTGGCTTAGGTGAAGGAGTAATGAGCACCGAAGAAATAGGCATTAATATGCTCAAGTCATTGTTTGAGATCCATGAAATGGCACGAACTGAGGTATGTATTGAAACGACACAACCTTTGTCTTAACAAGGATCATAGTTAGAATTTGGTTTATTTGATATGACATGGTGTGCTTCAATATTGAAAATTTGGGGTCAGATAATTGAACAGTGCAAGTTCCGATTCTGTCGGCAAAAGCCTCAGCAAAGTGCTTAAAGTTCTCAGGTCATATGACATAGCAACCCTAGTCAAAATTTACAAAGCATAAGTTATAGTCTACAGTTCAATATGTTTACCGCTTTTTTTAGGAAATGTCTGACCATCTTTTCATTGCAGGTTGCTTGGATGCTTGATTTTGAGTCATCCATTTCCAATGCTTGAATTCATTGCACATTTGAAGGAGTTGCTGGATTATTTTTTTTTTTATGAATGACAAGACATCAACTGGTTTGATCAGTTGTGTCTTGCCACTCACAAAGTTCAGCCGTGATCTGAAGGTCTTCAGCCTTAACAATATTTTGTGCTTATGTGGCTAGAAAAGACTCGTTTGATTGTTCTAAAGTGTACTTTTACAGGATTACATAATACTGGTTGTAAGAAAGGCAATGTTCAAGAGGGAGGACATGGTCCGAATTGCTGCTACAAATGCTATAATTGAGCTGATTATTGCAGAAAGCAGGAAAAATGAAGCCAGCCCTTTTGAAGACTCAACAAGCCAGCCAAGCTCTAGCCAACAGCCTGAAACACATCCAGAGTTTGGTAGGGGTCTCTTTCAGGAACTAAGTGGATTGCTTCGAGATGTCTCTCGCATCAGGTTTCACTGCTTTCATTATGATGTAGTACCATACACCTGCTTCATCTCTAGTAAGACATAAAATTCCCAGCATAATTAGTTTGATCTTGCAGGCCAGTGTCAAAGAGATCTTGTACGGGGGTCTTATACGTATTGTTACCTCTGATCCAGCTGTTTCTGACAATGTCCTTGATTTCCTCTGGCCTCACTTCCAAAACTATTACTCTGAGGTAACACTCCCTGACAGACCCTTTTTTCTGTTTATGTTTGTTGGTCCATGTAGACCCTTATTTCTGAAAAATATGTTGTAATCCTCTTGACTGCATCCTTGCAAAATGAAGTTGGTCTCATGAGTTTTTGTTTGTGATTTGCTTTAGGATGCAGAATGCCCTCTTAAAATTGATTCATGCTTCAAAGAAGAGCATGCCAAACTATGCATTGTGGAACCTTTAGATTGTCTGCTGTCATGTATCTCAAGAATTCTGCGAATTAAGCAACATAGTAAATGTGAACGGCCACGTGATGCATATTGGAAGTGCTTTGGTTTTGCTGCTTCACAAGATAATGAGGTTGGTCTATCTCCTCCTGAATTCTGTTGATAAACAACAAAAGGTTTTGATGTTCTGCCTCACGTTCTAGTCTTGGTCTATGTTTTAATAACCCAATCTATTTTCAGATTGGACGAGCATCATCAAGTGATTTATTCGCGGAAAGCTCTATCAAGCATCCAAAAGTATCTGACCACATCCCTCAAAGGTTTGTGATATGTTATAGATAAAGCAAGCCAATCTGAGCACAGTAATGCTATATTCCAGAGGACATCTTTCTGTGCTTATAATTTCTGCATGTTGACAGACCAGAGAGGACAAAGCCAAGAAGCTGGATCTCTTTCTTCACCATCGGAGGTTGCTCACTGCCATAACTTTGCTATGCCTGGAATTATTGAGGTTTTTGTTGATTTTGCTGCTTCAAAACTGGAGAAAGCTTCTGAGGAATCAAGGAAATGATAGAAAAAGAAATACTGGAGCTTGTTAATGCACACAGTGGCTTTGAGAAAAAATGAGCAATGGTAGGGAAAAGATAGCACGGAGAAGAGCTTAATGCTGGTGATCCTACAGATAAGCACACCAATGAACCCAGGGAGAATTCTAATGCTTCATTGCAGAAACTTCATGGAAAGAGGGGTACATTTGCAGATTCGAGTTTGTATGAACTTTCGGTAATGTGTGTCAAGCAGTGCCATGCTGATAGCTACAACAATGTTAGTCAACATCCTAGTCAAACTAAGTTGACTCAGAGCTCCAACCTGATATCTTTTGTACTGAAAGCCTTTATTGAATTGTTGAAATCGCTTGCATCAAAGGACAGTAGGGGCTTGAGAATAAAGCTGCACGAAGATTTTAAAAAGTTATGCCAGCCAATAATGCAGCTCGTATGGTGTTTTCTGTTAGACCCAATTCAAGAAAATGGTGGAAGCAAGAGGAGCATGACCCAAGGAAAGAAAAAAAAACATTGAGTGCAAAAAGGATCAGTTATATTTGGCTCTGACATGCCTGAAACAATTCCTTGAGCCAAGTGTTTCAGGAGATCACTCTAATGATATCATTGATTTTCTAATATCCTTGGCTCCGCCAAATATAGAGGATGTGATCGATTCTGCGGATCTTGACAATAATGATACCACTACGGTTGAAGATCGAAGCACAAGAAATGTCCATGTGCTTTTGAACATATTGAAGATGTTATATGCTAGACTTCTTACCCAATCACTTTTACGTGAATCTGAGGTAAATATGTTTGTGATCTGGGATCAAAAGAAACATTGGATGGTTTGAAATTTACTGGATCATAATATCATATGTAGAATTAGGATATCTCTTTGTCAGCATACTAAAATATACCCTCTTCCAAATTACAAGTCGCTTTGACTTTTTTGGTACATGTATTTTTGCTATGTATCTAGACATACGCTATATCTAGATACATAGGAAAATTGATGTACCAGAAAAGTCCAAGTGACTTATAATTTGGAATGGAGTAGTTCACTAATTGGCCTGGTTGATTGATTCCCTTAGGAACTGGCTCTATTGTACAATTTAAAAACATGGTAGCACACTAGAGCTTCTGTTTTGTCTATTTATTATGGATGTCTGCACACTCACGTAATTTGAGCCTGCTTAAATTTACAGTCACCAGTTACCTAAAATATCAATATATTTTCATAGGAAGTATGAGGGGTCTTCTAGGATGACATTACCTGTACAGTCATAATTTGAGCACTTCCTATTTTATTTGGTGGAAAGTACTCTGATCACTTTCCTTGCCTTTGCATTGTTGTACCATGCAAATGTTGTGTTCCTGTTGAGAATAACTCTTTTATAAATAAACTATTATGAAACAGCATATAAAGAAAACTGAATTGATATACTAAGTTCTTGTTCATTTCTGTAGGCTGTAAGTGAATTGATTTTCTGCATTTCAAGAAAAGTGCATCTCGAACAATTGCATATTATCGGAAAATGGGCTACAGATCTATGTAGAAAGAAGACCACACAAAGTCCTAGTATTGCACGAGAGATGGTAAAAGCTAGCTATACATCTTACACCAGCTCCAGATGACATGATTCTTGTTTGTGACGGTTCTGCTGAGTTGATGAAATTAATGACCTCTGGAGACGACGGGGATTCTTCTGATACATTTCATATAATTAACTGTAAAACTAAGAGCTCACTTGCTGCTGTCTCACTTCAAATGGTTGAGTCATCTCTTACTGAATTGGATTGGGGTCTTGGAAAGCTTAAAGCGATGCTTACATTAGGTTATGATTCTGCTAACATTGATGAAGATCAACCAGCAGATGAAATAATGCTAAGGTTGATTTGGAGAAAGCACTCTACACGAGATCAACATCAGTAGTTCAAGTCCTCTCTTTCTTTTGCACATATGAGCCTTAAGGGTATGTTGTAAGGTACCATAATATGTCCATTTCATTCCATTTCTACTTGTGGCCTGATTTAAACTTTGCATTCTCAGATACTCAAGCAGAACACTTTCTGAAATTGACTGCCAAGTTCTACAAGCTTTTAACTCGCATGTGTAAGTCCCAGATTGCACCTAAAGGTTACACACAATCCATTCCAAGCCTCAAGTTTCAGAAATTGGCTGAAGTAACTTGCAAGATGCTCACAGCTCCTCTTTACGACTTTGTGTCTCAACAGGTCTTTATCATCTTCTAAATACAGCATTGATGCATATGGTTTCTATAACTGTGGTTTTAACTTGTTTCTTCTGTTTTCTTTCTTGTGTTGCAGAATCAGCAAATACCCAAAAAGGGGAACATTGCTAAAATTAGAAGAGAAACCAAATGTATCCCTGATCTAATTTATCAGATTGAGGATTATGAGAAGTATCTAATACAACTAAGCAAACTCACTAAGGTAAACCTTTTAAGACATGCCAAGCGCAGTGTAGCACGAGACTTCCAGATAAAAGATAAATCTGGGGAACAACAGGAAGAGGATCCCACTCCAGACAATGCTGCAGCATCTGAGAACGAGGCTGACAAGGACGCGGGGGGTCCAAACGCTCCCGTTGATTCATATGCTGACGAAAATGCTTCATCTGAAAGTGAGCATGATGAGGATGCAGGAGGTCCAAACACTCCGGTAGAAGCAGATGCTGATGAAACTATTGGATCTAACATTCCATGTGGCAGAGCGGTCCAGGAGTCTGAATCTGACAGCTTAAGAGAAAGAAACATTAGCACGGAGGAAGAGAGCTAAGACAAAACAAATCGTGCAGGATTCTGATGAAGAGGCAGAAGATGAATAGTTTTTGTAGACATAAGTTCAAATTCCAAAGGGTGTATCTTGGCAACATCAAGTCAATGAGTATAGATCAATTGTAAATAGATGGTTTTGCATAAGTTTTTTATGGAATTATAGATCATGTTGATTATAGATCATGCACAGAACCTATGTAAAATACTATATGTTAACGCTCTTCCTTGGCTACAGTTTTATCTATGAATTTAACGTTATTAGGAGTTAAGTCACAGATCATGGCAAGGTCTCGCGCTTCGTTTCCATTCATATTCTGTTTGCTGAATGTGCTTTGGCGGGTTTATGTCACAACTTGATGTGTTTGCAGTAGTGCAGGAGAACCAAAATGCTGTGATTGTGGGCACTGTGACCCGACGACAAGAGGGTCTATGAGGTACCAGCAATGAAGGTGGCTGCACTCAGGTTCACTGAGACGGCAAGGGCCCGAATTAGAACGCAGGTGGCAAGTGCTCACCTTTGACCAGCTTTGCGCTGTGTGCGCCACTGGGCCAGAACATGGTAATGTTCACAGTGCAACTCTAATTCTGAATTCATACAGCTCAGTTTAAATGTGGATATGAACAATGCTACAGTTCAATGCTAAGTCTGGGGAGGCTTACTGAAGTGTCATTGAACTTTAATTAACAGCTGGCTGGTAGAAATGATTTATGATCTGGATTTTTCTCTGTATTGCTTGATGTATTTATTGTTGAGCTGTGTGTGATGTTGTTTTTTATTTCTGATGCACTGCCTGCATTGTCAAGTTGACCTGTATTTTGTATCTGAATGTGCAGGATTAACAGTTTTATGGAAAAGCTGATCATCTTTCAAGTTAAACGGACTCTTGCGAAATTCACATTTTGCTTGTTATCTCTCAATGATGAGATCAAAGCAGATGGGCGGTCAGAATCTGATGCTGTGTTGAGTGTCTGCATTTTTGTGCATTCCTGTTCTGGAATGCATCTGAGAGTGAGAACAAGGAATTTCACTTGCAGCCGTATTGCCTGTTTTCTAGAGCCAAAAATCACTAATGTTGTGGATATATATCCTTGTATATAAGTGTTTCTCTTAAAACTTACACATGATTGTTGATTTGCTTAATTTTGACCATGCACCTTCATTAATTATTTTCTTCTTGGAGATTTCTTAAGGCCAAGAACCAAGAAGGTATTAACTGGTGCATAGATCTATATGGTTGTCTTACCAGCCCATTGCATTACTACATGGTTGCTTTGGTGCCAAAATGGTCTAACCAAAACTTTTTTTTTATCTTTCTATTTGTTTGCTTTCTTATTGTTGGTTCATTTTAGCATGTTATCATATCAAGATAATTTTTTTTTGGTGATAATTTGATACCTTTTTAAGCCGTAGTTTATTCTTTCCATTTTTCTCATTTTTTTTGTTTAACTGCTATTTGATAATAGAATGGCAGATGATGGATAATCTTATCCTGCACACTGAATCTAATGTGTTGACCAATACTCTGCTTATTGTTTGATGCCATTAGTTAATGAGCTCTCTGTCCATTGCTTCTCGGTCATTTGAAAGAATTTTGTGGACTAAAAAAGGAACAAATTGAGGCTTGGTTCTGCAATTTTTTGCTTGTAACATTTAAATCATCAGGGTCTTGGTGTAATGGGTAGGGTCAGAAGCTGTGTCTGGGTTGCAACATGAATCTCTTGTTGAATTAACTTTACAAATGTTTGGATGTGCATTAGCATTTTGTTGTCCCATTAATGTATGCAACATCTGAATCTCACAATTTAGTACATTTCTCAGGTTCTGCTTAGGGGATGATGTCCGTAAGGCCAGGTGGGGTTATAGGCCACTCCACCACCTGAGAGTTACGGGACACCAATCGAGAACAAGCATTTGCTAAATTATTACAAGTTCTAGTAATAAAACGAAAATTAAAACCCTCAAAGCTCCAGCTGAGTTCTTCCAATTGATCAATCAACGGTGAGATCTCTGATTTCTGGTTAGATCTTTGGTTCCACAAGTTAACAAGCACTTGGCAATCAGTCTCTAATTGGATTTTCTGAATGCCTCGATCTCTTTGCTAGTAACAAGTCATCGCAGCACGCCCTGGCCTCAGCAGCAAGTGCACTCATGCACAGTTCATACCACCTTTGCTGTACCTCCACACGTCCGTCCGTTTGAGTCCCGGAGGATGACACCTGAGGATGCTGAACGGTCGCGGTCAGAGAACGCTGCATCCACGTTGCACTTAGTCCAGCCCGGTGCCGGTGATTCCCAGTTTTTCATAGTGCGATGGGGGCTTTCCTTTTTCTCTGGATGCATAATCTGCCAGAGATCAAACGCATGCTCGGGAAGCTGTTAAGTACTTTGGCCCTGCGCCTGGTGTGCCGCACAGCCATACGAAGCCTTACGTGCGCTCCAAGGGAAGGAAGTTTGAGAAGGCCAAAGGAAGGAGGAATATCAGAGGCTTCAAGGTCTAGGTTGTCGCCATATCTATGTATGCTCGCCTGGTTACCCAATTAGATCTTGTTCGAGTCATAGAGATGTTTGAGAGCTCTTTGTCGTTTGTATACGAGTTCAGGATCTGCTAAATTTTGCCCAATTGGTTTGCGCCCTACCTGAAGTTCCAAAGTGTCAAGCACAGGTTCCATCTCATTGATCCATTATTGTTTGTTTGGAGAACTTCGAGTCACATTCCAAAACTGAACTGGTTCAAAAAATCATCGAGTTCTGTTTTAAAGGCGGCTAGGTGTCCAGGCGTAGAGTCCAGGCAAGTGCTAGGTATGCCTGGATGCCCGTTGTTTTTCAAGGCGAGCTTGGTACTCCTGGCCTAGGTGTTTTTTTAGAACACTGATCGAGTTTATAAATACTATGTCAATAGAGTATTCAAACAAGATATGGTTGCAATCATAAGTATGTGAATTGAATAGATGTTGAATATTCGGACTCAAATGGATTTGGCCTTTTTATCGAGATTGGGCCGTTACTCGTGTTTCATTTGTTTTAAAACCGTTTACACACTCGGCTGACGAGAGGCCAAACGGCACCACCGAAGCACCAACCTAGCTACTGGATACTTACAGTTTACGACCACAGCCAGAGTCACGAAACCTGCCTTGACCCAATCCTCAGCCTCGCGGACGCCGGACAGCACTCGAGAACAGCACCTGAGTTCCTGCAGAGATTTGATTAAAAGTTCTGCTATTCCTCTCCTTCCAGATGAGCCAGGCAACGGGCAACATTATAGAGTCGAAGCCGCCCAGTCACCTCCCATATATTTTGTGTTCAACTTCTTTCGACGCTTCGCTCGGCCCATAGCCTCAGGGCTTCCCTTGCCTCGGGCCGCTTGGCCCTTTTGTTCAGCTAATGATGGGTTGTTTTCCCTTGCCTCAGGGCTAGGAGCACTGGTGATGCTGACATCAATGATTGGTTGTTTTCCCGAATCAGTGAATTTAATGGTTGAACCTAGCGCAGCTACACAAAGGAAAACCAAATTAGTCATTCATACTTGTCATACACAGCACATGATGCCATGGGCTACTAACCTGTGCTTGTTGCAGATGCTTCTCTACAACTTGATATTGCAATCTGTACTTCATCAGAACTCTGGAGTAAATAAAACAGGGGGCTAGTCAAGTGCCATGGTGAAGAGGTTTTGTACCTGAGATTTAAATATTTATTATACCAAAGCTTCTACCGGTCACAACTGTTCACAACATCCCTTCCTGTTTTGTATGTGTGCGTGTGCGCGCGCGTGTATGTTTATGAGCAACCCTTTCTCATTTTACAACCTTAGGTAATAATAACCAGCTTTCAAAGTTTATAAATGTTGAAAAAAACAACAGTCATCAAGCAAAAAAATATGTACCAACATTTGTAACGTGAAGTTTGAACATTTTACGCCTTCATCGTCAAATAATATAGCCCCTCTCATGCAAATAAAAACAGCTACGATATGTATTAGTCATGCAAACTATTGTCATTATATGGACTCAAGGTCACGTGTGATCACGAACGAGCAACAAACCTAACCAATGATGATTAACGTTGTAAAATCATGTGTGGTTCCCTTAATTATAAAATAGTTGGTTAATTAGCTTTTCATAAAATGTTTGTTAAAAAATGGTGATCTAGTACCTTGTAGATCGTAATAGGTCACCTTTTTTCATCCAATATATCTTAAATTCTTGATGGACAGCCTACAATTATTCGGTGTATCATAGTAAGAGCCTATCAAGCATCACAAATAACATTGACAAAAACTTCATATATGTGAGTGACTGCAGCAGCCGTGCACAAAATATTGAGGTAGGCAGAAAACTATGCACTTTTTAACTTGAATGGGCTTAAAAGATTCAGTAGGCTGAGTTCTTTGAACTTATGCTCCTGATCAGCTCCTCTTTCACAAAATATTGAGGTAGGCCCCCCTCTATCGTTGACCCAAGTCCAAGGCCAGAAGGACTCATACTTATTACACAAAGAAGCAGCATCCTTACCTTTGAGGAGATGGAACTCCTTGAGGCAAAAAATAGCTTCCACGTATTTTGACCCTGAAGCAGAATTGGGCTTGTCCCCTCAACGACAACATGTACAAGACGCTTATGACCAAAAATGCATATGACGCAGTAGTATTTCTCATTTGGGATAGTGCTTCTACAACATCGCCATTTTTACCATCCGTTCACGACACCTCTGCAACAGCCGTGCACAAAATATTGAGTTAGGCAGAAAACTATGCACTTTTTAACTTGAATGGGCGAAAAGATTCAGTAGGCTGAGTTCTTTGAACTTATGTTCTCCTCTTTCACAAAATATTGAGGTAGGCCCCCTCTATCGTTGACCCAAGTCCAAGGCCAGAAGGACTCATGCTTATTACACAAAGAAGCAGCATCCTTACCTTTGACGAGATGGAACTCCTTGAGGCAAAAATAGCTTCCACGTATTTTGATCCTGAAGCAGAATTGGGCTTGTCGTCCTCAACGACAACATGTACAGGACGCTTGCGACCAAAATGCATATGACGTTCGCAGTATTTCTCATTTGGGATAGTGCTTCTACAACATCGCCATTTTTTACCATCCGTTCGCCGACACCTCCCTGGTTCTGGTTCTGGGTTCTTCCCAAAGTCCAAGCAGAGTGTTGCTAAGCCCATCACTGTACAATCAAGTCATCAAGAACAGTTAGAATGCCTCCCAAAGCCCATATACAAAGAATCTCAACTTTTGTGTATATTTAATAAGATGCTCCAAGCCTAATTCAACAAGGTTTCCTTCATCAACCTTAGTAACATGTGCATCAAATTGCACTTCATCTGAACATTACTATAACTAACTTAACCTATATAAAAAGGACAATTTCAGATGAGACCAATAAATTTATTTATTGTACCGTCCCTACAAATCGCTATCATGAATATCTAGTGAACAACCAGGCAAAGTCTACCGAGAATCAACAGAATTTCATAAGAGCACACAGATGATGAGACAGGTTTGAAGCATACAGGTAGGGTACTTCTGGGCGCCTTCAGAGGATGCACCGTTACACTCTTCCATACTGGGAAGACAAGGTGAGTAGGCACAGGTACTCGGGCAACCATGTACTGATACACCCGGGACTGCTGCTCTAGCTCCTGAAGCTGCATGGCTGTGAATGCTGCCCCAGCATCATCAGAGGTCGATGCCACAAGCGCTTTCATTTCTTCCTGAAGTGCTGCGGTTGCTGCAGCTGTAACCACAGGGTAAAAAAAATCTCAGAGGCGCTCAGCCAAGAATTTCAGACTAATTAAACATAAATCCTCAATTCATAGATGCATGCACGAGTCCTTAATTCAACACAGGGAGCACAAAAATCAGGCAGAACTAAAAGGTTGCATACATGTAACTTTAAATAAGCTTCAATTTCTTCTTGTTCACTATATCAGGGAAAAGTAGCATAACAACAAAAAGGTGAAGCGGTTGAAGGCCTTTCCTCTGTTTGTTGCATGACTACAAGTCAAACGATTGTAATAAAGGACTTATAGAATAATAAAACAAACCATACTTTTTCTGAAGCCTTCAACCGCTTGACGAGTAACTATAATAATAGTTAACAGACTAGTACAAAGGCAATAACTGGACTCAATCTCTAAGGTACCTGTATCTGAACAACAAATCTCTACAACTAAAAAAAGCTTCAAATGTTATCGCTGTAAGATATAATCTGCTGCTTTGCGTTTGTGTGGATTTTTAAACCCCGTAGCAACGCGACGGAACAAACCTAGTTACATAAAAAATTAATAACAATTGGTCCCTTTGTACATGTAGGCATGTGCATAATATGGCGGGGGGCATCACATGTTAAATTTTCATTTTTCATCTCCACTTAAAAGTATCTTGCATGAAATTTGTCTTGAGGAAGAAATCATCACATGTAGGTAACACAATCAGTCTATATGAAAATACCCCTTTTTAACCAATTCAGCAAGCCAAATCTCAATACCCTCACAAAACTCAAAAGCACTAGTAGTAAAACACAATACTTCCTATGGACACCTCTGGCCCATATATATAAATTTTGAATGCATATAGCTTAGCTTGAACAATATTGACACATGAAATACATTGACATTCACCTTTAGTGTTCACCAAATCTGAGAATTTTGGTTCCAGGAACTTTGGTTTTTGCTTCCTTAAGGCAATTTCTTTTATTTTTGAAAACTTTCCTTGAGGCAAAAAAGAGCTTCCAGGAACTTCGGTTTTTGCTTCCAGTTGTGCCTTCCTGGGCCCTTAGCCTCGGGACTTTTGCTTTCTCTTGAATCGCCCGCTTCCTGCCTGCGAATTTGGCAAAAAATGTTAGTAGCATTGGTGGTGCTGACATCAATTGACGAGTTAAAAAAGATTGAACCAACAAAGAAGAATTCACAATCCCTACTACAGCCACACAAAAATAAAACCGAATTAGTAGAGATTGTACTGCTGTATACCTTGCAGTGGACAGCTTGCCAAAGCCGGAGCCTGGAGCAGTAAATCATTGTCTAGATTCTGTACGCAAAAGGGCTCTGGCTCCTCCAAACAAGCGGCTCCTCCGGCTCCACAGCTGCACCTCCTGGTAGTAACACAATCAGTTAATATGAAAATACTCCTTTAACCATTTTAGCCAGGCAGCCAACCAAATCTCAATACCCTTTACCTTCACAAAATTCAAAGCACTAGTAGTAAAATACAATACTTCCTATGGACACTTCTGGCCCTACGCATGATAAGGTGTCGTTGCTATGTTATATATAAATTCTGAATGCATACATATAACTTATCTTGAACAATATTCTCACATAAAATATATGAACATTTACCTTTAGGGTTCATCAAATCTGAGAATTCGTCACAAATTTCGGAAATCTTCAGTGAAAAAAGGAAAACAATTAGTCAGAATCATTATAGTGAAGAGATTAAAGTAGATGAGGTAAAATATTTATACCAAGTAGTCATTTGGTACATAGTTTTTGTCCTTTCCAAAGCACTGTTGTGCTGCGGCTGATGTATGTGTTGCAGTGGGGTCTTGAATATCTAAATATTGTGGTTCATCTGAATCTTGGGCCGCTTCGCCCCTTTGTCCAGCTGATTCACCTACACTGGGATCAGAGAGGCTAGGAGCACTGGTGATGCTGACATCAATGATTGACTGTTTTCCGGCATCAGTGGATTTATAGGTTGAATCAGAACCACCCAATAAGAGTTTGCAGTCCCCGGTTGATACTGCAACTACACAAAAAAAAACCAAATTAGTCATTCATACTTGTCATACACAAGCACACAGCACATAACGCCATGGGCTACCGACCTGTGCTTGCTGCAGATGCTTCTCTACAGCTTGATGTTGCAGTCTGTACTTCATCAGAAATCTGCAGTAAATAAAACAGGGGGCCTAGTCAAGTGCCATGGTGAAGAGGTTCTTGTACCTGAGAGTTAAATACTTATTATACCAAAGCTTCTACCGGTCACAATTGTTCAGAACATCCCTTTCAAGTTTTTTTTTTCTGTTTTTTCCCCCAAAGAGAACATCCCTTTCCTTGTTTTCTGTAGGACCCCTTTTACCACCCCTTAGGTAACAATAACCAGCTTTCAAAGTTTCTAAATGTTGAAATAAAAAACAAAACTCATCAAGCAAAAAACATGTACCAACATTTGACGTGAAGTTTGGATATTTTTTACATCTTCATCATCAAATAACATAGCCCCTCTCATGCAATAAAAACAGGTACAATATTTATTTGTCTTGCAAATTATTGTTGTTATATGGACTCAAGGTCATGTGTGATCCATACCTTTGAGGCAATGGAGAACAAGTGACGCTTCCTTTGACTTTTAGCTTTTATTAGGTACCGTTTCCACTTCCAGTTGCGCGTCCTTGGGTCCATAGCCTTGAGGCTTCTTTTGCTTTGTTTTGAACCAGCCCGCTTCCTTCCCTGCGCATTGGGATAAAAATTAGGAGCTTTGGTGACGCTTAACGTTAATTCACCATGAGTTAAAAGATTGGACCACCCAAATAGAATTCGCTATCCCCAGCTGATACTGCAGGTACACAAAAGAAAAACCAAACTAATAGTAGAGATTATCACGCTTATACCTTGATGTCTACACTCATCCTGATTTTCACCTGCAGATGAATCCATATTAGGCACATTGACAATTTTAGCATTAGCTGAGTGGCACAAATTGGAGTTATGATCATGTTCACCTTTGGAATCAACTGAATCAGGTTGAGAGTTGCATTTGTTTGCACGCCCTTGATGGATTTTAGTTTTGACTGAAGATCCAACTGCTTTTGAATCTGCTAGCTTAGGAGATGGCACAGTTTGGCGTTGTTCCTCCTTCGCAGCCAAACAAGAATCACTTTTCACTTCCTTTCTACCCACAACTTTCTTAGCATCTGCTGGCCCTGGATCCTGTGATGGGCCCACATTACTTTCTACTGTAACCTTCCCAGCATTGTCACCCTTACAGCCCAATTTCTTTGCAGATGAATTTCTGGGTGAAGCAGATGGGGAAACCAATTCAGATTTAGATATTTTTCCTGTCACACTAGCAAGAAGATCCATTGATGTGTCGTCTCCAGCATGCAAGGAATGACTAGCTTCAGAGTACTTGATTTCAATCAGAGGATTCATTGGGCTGAATGAGTTTCCCACCATGGTTTCACTTGAACAGACGCCTTTTTCATTCATATACGATGAGGCTGAGCATACAATTCGTGATGCATGTGCATCCTTAACAGAATCATCAGGTGGCCTGCTGCTGTTTTCATCTAACATAGCACATGGTGAGTTGTCACCTTCGTCTGAAACAGCAGTTCCTTTAATCTCCAAATTTTTGTGGCTGCAGAGATGATTCACAGATTTTCCAATGCTGCAACTTTGCAATGCACTGAGACTAATAGGCAATTTAGCTAGTGCAAGGTCTATCCTCTGCACAGTCTGATCAAGTTGCATAAGATGAACAGGCTTTTCAACTGCTTCTGTGTTTGGAAGTCCACCTTTTTCAACCTTTGCTATTTCAGACCTTATATTGTCCAACTTGCTTCCAGGCTCACTGTCATCAACATGCAAATGATCTTGATCCCGCTTAGCTGGATCAAATCCTTGCTCACCTCTCTCCCTCTTCTTTTCCTTGACTAAACCACAACTCGGTGTACCCACAGACGCTGGCTCTCTATCCCGATCAAATCCTCCTGCAGCTACACAAAAGAAAACAGAACAAATTAGCCATACTTTGTCATTCACAGCACGTCACAATAATAGGTTTGGATTGCTCACCATTAGCTGAAAAAAATAGGTGGCCATGGCATTTGCATAGGGTAAGCAGACTGGCCTTGAATTCAAACTCCTCCTTCATGCTGAAGGTCTTGAGGTCGACAACAAAATGACGGTCCCTGGTGCTCGAGCACAAAAAGAAGTATCCCATTACTTATTGCGCGAGGGTGATAGAACCCAAGATGTTCACCAATCACCTGATTCATTTCGACATCTTTCTTCAGATCCCAGTGCAGCTTCTCCCCCCTCCCTGTCCAGCTGCCACACTTTAAGTCTATGGTCTGTGCAGCCATGAGTTTCAACAAAACAACACACATTGTCCTGTATCTCCCCTATAGCGAAGTTTTGGTGATTTGGAAGGTGCAGAGTGGAAAACTGCATGTTGTCTGTGTCCAGCACGAGTGCCGCCGACGTCACACCCCTGTATTTGCAAAAAATACGGTGTCCGGCGTGCATCACCTTTTCAGGCGTTCCCTCAATGTCTGTTATAGTCTCCCAGCGATGATCCTGCCAGCTCTTCCTTGTAGAGTCGTACTCGACAGCGCGAGCCTGCTTACGGCTGCGGGGCGGGCGACGGTGCTGCAAACAGACAACTCGGAACGACGCCACCGCCGCTTTGTCATGGCCGTGCAGCAAGCACGCTTGCAAACACTTGGGGTCGACATCAGGCGGAAAGGGTATCACGATGCTCGCGGGCCAACGGGCAGCGCACCTCCAGAGCCTCATCGCCTCTGGTGAGCAGGAGGCGGCTGTTGTGGCAGTCGAGGACGCGGCAATCCGGATGGAGCTCAAGACGCTCGATGAAGGTATTGTCGTCGACGTGGCGGCGATGGTCCTGATACCTGCGGATATCGCCGAAGAAGTAGGCCTTGCTTGCGGCATCCTTGAGGTCGCGGACGTCGTCCTTGCCCAAGCGGATCGAATCCGGCATGTGGAACGAGGGGGGCCTGCCGAACTGCGAGACGTAGATGCCCAGGAAGGTCGAGGACGGTTGGCGGTCGCGGTAGCTGGCGAGGAAGTCGGGTCTGGCGACGGTGGGCCTCGCGCCACCTCTTCGAGGTGGCCGCGGCGTGGACGAGGTTGGCCGGCGTCGAGACGCGGAGCAGGATCTCGGTGAGCATCTCAACCGGGAGGTCCGGAAGCTCCGCCTCCTCCATCCTGGAGAGAGCGGTCCCGGCGGGGGCGGAATCCCACGCGCGGTCCTGCTGCTGCCTTCTCCCAATGCGAGAACACGGAACCGCCGCGCGCGCTGAAGGAGATGAGCTGGGGCAGCGGGCGAAGTGGACCTGTGGAGAAAGGACGGAGGTGAGTGAGAGCCGGACAGCGGTGCGGCTTTGGAAATGAGATTTGAAATTTACCAGCGCGGGGCCGTGAGACTCGTCAGGTTGGGAAGGGGCAGAGTACTGGGCAAGAGCGGCGGCGGCGCGGGGCCGTGGTTTTTCTATTGCGCCCGACCAACGGACGGAGACGGAGGTGGCGAGGGCGGCGTGCGGAGAAATTTCAATCCACCTGCCGTGCGCGCGTGGACCGGGTCTACGGACGAGAGCCCGTTGTGACCGTTGCCGGCAGCAACCTGGAACACCTGGAACACGCAGTCGTCCGCACGATGGCGATGGCGGCGTCCGCGACCGCGACGGCGATCCAACTCCCGGTGACCCGGGTCTCCCGCGACCGCGACTCTTGGACTGCGAGTTCGCGTGCGGTGGCTTAGTCCTGGGCTGGGCCTATCTTAGTGCCATGCGGGAGAGATTAGAGTGTCAAGTGTGTAGTCCTGGGCTGGGCCTGACCGCCTGATTGCTAATTTGGTGCCGTGCGGCCGTGCGGGAGCCTGGCCACGCTAGGATGACGGACGACGGAACCCTGCTGGCCTGCTGTACCAATTATAACATGCATGTATGCATGACATGGGGCCACAGGGGGTCGGTGGACCCCTGACCCCCTGTGAGTCCGCCCCTGATCCACAACAACTTATGGTTATCGTCATCTAATTATACAATCAATCAATCACCATCCAAAGCAAAATTTGGAAGCATCAGAGCCAAACCTCTGGTTTAAGATGCCATTCACACTGCAGGAAATAGCAGGTAATTCAGAAGCGTGCATCTACCAGTTAACTATACTCAAATTTTCACTTGCAAAATTGATGCTATACAGTAACATTTACAGGCAGAGTGAGAAAACTAAATACAGACAAAATTTGGGATTAGTGTCCAGGTCAAAATTCTAGCTGCACATTTAAGCAAACTAGTATATGCGAACCACACAAGTGGGGGAGAAGAAAAGAACTGCCCTTAACAATCTTTTTTAAGGCCTTCCGTATAATCCAATCAATCCCTGCACTAACAGTACCCTACTTGCTCTGCAATGTACACTCACTTTCACAATGTCCCTTATATATATGTATATGTATCTGGTTCTAGTTTGCTCACCCTCACTTTCTGATTTGACAGAGAGAGAAAGGATACCACTCGCTCACCAGTCACCAACCATGATCTGACCAAAAAATTTTGTGGCCAATGTCTTGGTGCCTCCAAAATTATCTCCATCTTGGAGAAGATTGTGGTGAACTATTATGTATAGATCTCTTGATACCCACTAGCACTCAAGAACACCCAATGGACACCAGCTACATCCCACAGACCAACCAAGAACACCAAGAATCATGTCAACACTTGAACATGCACTGACCTGCAAGTACAAAAAATTATTAGGTATAGAACACTCATGAAAAAGAACATGCTTGAAAGACAGAGACCAGCATCAACTATCAATTAAGCAAGCATACCACGTTCTCATAGCTTCCCTCAAAATGGAACAGCATCACACCCATTCCCTCCTTTTATTGACTTCTGCCTGGAAAACACAAGAACAAAGATGACAAAAATCAGTAAATAAGACATTCCACACTGTTGAGAACCAAAGATTTGGATTCACATACCACACAAGAACATATGGTAATTCCACAAGCTGTAAGAGCCGATGTAACCTCCGCCATCATCCCTGTGAATATCACCAAATTAATTCACGAGATTTTACAAACATTACCAGTAAAATCTCAATAACAATATAGCAAATGTGACAAGCTAGTAGCAGCTACAGGCCTACAGCTAAGGAATGTTTCATTTGACCAAAAGAAACAACAGAATATACAATTGCCAGATCAGTCTGTTGAAGGAGGTAAGGCAAATAGCTATGCATAGAGAGCACACTAAGGGAGTATTTGGTTTGAAGAATCAATCAGTTCATTCTAAATGGAGTTATGCATCATGTGTTCATTCCTCAAATTTAGTGGAATGGCCTCATTCCTCATACTAGTGTTAATTACTAGCTTGTGAGGAATGAAGTTGTGATGAATCAACTCATTCCATTCCATAAACCAAACAAAAAACTGGAGAGTGAAATGATGATGAACCACTTCATTCCACAAACCAAACACCCCATAAAGGAATAAAGGCTTGGAAAATTTACAATGATTAGCATTGCAGCTTTGCAATGCTTAAATAACACATGTCAGGAAAAGAGCCGGGAGCCATTTACAAGGAGAGCTACCATAGTTAAATGCTACTGCCAGTCAGCTAAGTTAGACCGTCAAGCTACAAACCATTCTTAAGGCCTGACTGATTGTGATATTTACAAGGCTATAATTAGCCGGATTCAAATATTCCAACACAAGCAATAATTTCACGTGAACATGTTTGCTGTAAAACTCAAATACTACTTCAAGGTAGATACGATTGAAAGATCAGTATAAGTTTTTTTCTGTCTAGTGCAACAATATGGCAGAAGCATATCACCTTTCCGGTTAACACAGGCTATGCAAAGCCATTGGATAGAGTTGCCTTCCATATTATGCCAACCAGAAATTTTACCAGATTTCCAGTGATCCAAACCAGGGAAAACTTCCTTGCAGGTGGGATTGCCAGGGTGCATTAACTCATTGAAGCTATCACCTCGAATTGTAGAATGACCATTGATTTTGATACCCAATTCCTTAACAGTTTTGTTTTGCTTCCCATTGACCTTTGGATGGACATTATTAACAGGTAAAAAGCCATCGCTACTTTTTGTTGACAAAGAATAATTTATCAGAACTTAATATCTTCTCCCAGTTGAATTTACTATCTTCGTTCTTGGTGCTTGGAAGTGAAAGCTCACTATCACTTTCGTCTTCAAGATCAGCAACAAAATTATTAACTGCATCAGCAGTAATCTCCGCAGCAGAAAAGAGCAGCTTGCTCCCTTAAGAACTGATAAGAAAGAGATCCATTACTGAGCTGTCTGGTAATACAGGAAAATAAATTTAAATGTTAGTACCACATACTTTCATAATTTTGTGTCTAGCACTGCGAAGTTTTTTGCGTGCTGTAGCCACTGCTGGTGACGCTGGAATGCATACTTACTAGATAATTTCTGAAATGGAAACAAATATGTTGAGTTAGCCCAAATGTTCATGGATATAAAAGAAGTTTCTAATGCAATTTCTCCCTTGAAATTCTCCTGATAGATACAGGGCAATAAAATGAGCATTGTGATAATGAGTACTGACAAACACATATGTAATTCAGATTTGCACCCAAATTGTTATAATGATACTTTTTAAAAGACAGTTAGCAGTTACTTATGTTAGCCTTGATAGCTGCTCATGATGGTTAAGGGTATTGAGAATAGATTGATTGGCCTACCTAATGCCATAGGTTAAAAAAATAGACAGATTGGTTGATTCACTTGAGACCATTCATGCTGTGAGACCAGAAAAGTACAGCACATATGTCCTCTCTAGGAAAAAGAAAGTAACATTTGATCTCATGGTGATGCTATGGTGCATGCATGCAGTCACATTTTAATGGATCAGTAACCAAAAAAAAGTTAAGATACCATGAACCCAGTTAGACAAGAAAATAAGGAGAGGTCCATGTCAATCCCGGCATGTGCGATCTCTCTTGAACTCAGTATGCTTGTAGCAGACTAGTGGCTGCTGCATAGATCACTGTCTTAACTCTTTAACTGATATACAGGTGAACCCTTAAGGTAATTATCAGTTACATAAAACTCAACTGGAAAGACTGCTCCCATGGCTTTGCACTTAGCAGAAACCTCAGCAAAATGCCAAAACCAGCCGAGAAAACAACCAAACCTGGCCTCACCCTGCCCCACCATAACCTGGCCGGTGATGGAATTTTTAAGCAAGCTGGTATTCAAACCCTGGTTGGTTGTTACCACACAGTGCGTTTGCAGAATTATCAGTTATTGCTAATTCCCTGGGCATTCTTAGTTTTTTACTTCAAGATATATGCTGGTTGGTGGAGAATATAATGATTTGCAAAGGCCTGACTTGGTACGGGCTGGAAATGACTTTTTGGGCAATCAATAAAAATTCAAACACTCAGCAGTTGGCATAAATCCTATTTGGAGGGTTACTACTGTAAAGTGTAAACAGTAGTATGCATTCCTCTGCAGCAAGTTGAAAACTTTGACAGTACAACTAGAACTTCAAGAAAAAAAAAATGATGCTATATAAATTTAGTGAGCAGGTCATACGCCAGTATAAAACATAGAGTTACAACCATACTTAAAAGTTAATATTAGGAAAACAAGAACTAAGAGCATAAATTGACCAATAATAAGCATGTAAACATTGCAAAAAATTTGATAAAAACCAAAGCAGCACCTTGTATGTGTGTATCTTTACTGCAAAATTGACAAAAATTATATCAGAAACAAACATGCGATGTAAGAGAGGAATACTGACATCGTAAGTTATGATCTCCACCACTTCAGCATTTGCTAGTACATGGATTGGTGAAACCAGATTGCCATTCACCTGCAAAAGAGTATATGAACACAATAATGGAATTCATCATTACAATGTACCAATTTTTTTCCTCATAATTTACCTTTGCTGCAATCATTTTGTTGCCAATTTCAGTATGGATCAGATAAGCATAATCAACCACTGTGGCCCCCTCAGGCAGGTTTTTAATCTACATGTAACGGCGTATTTAGAGCCCAAAAAACAGTATATGCTGTTAACTAACTAATATCTCCAAATCATTGCCTCACCTCGCCTTTAGGAGTAAATACAAAGACGCGGCTTCCCAGAAGATCTCGGGTGATAGTATCAACAAATTCCCTAGAACTCATATTACCAACAAACTCTTCCTGCCACTCACGGATTGCATTGAGCCAACCAATCTATGAAAGGTGGTAAGCTATTAAATTTTTCTCAAGTCCACTGTGGTATAATATTTAAAGTAGAAGTAGTATAAGCTTTAGAAGTATTAGTATGATTGGATTAGACAAAGTACAGTACCCTCAGAGCAAAAGCCTGTGTTGTTCAAGCAGATTACTTTCCCCTTGGCATTTCTTCCACTTGATATTCCAGGGCTTAACAGGTCCAGAAACCACCCCTCTTCCACTGTAATGTGCAGCAATGCCTCTTTCTGCTATTAAATCCATATCTTCTGTTCTTATCTGCAATACAGTTGAAATTTTAAACATAAGTCACAATCAGCAACAGGATGAAAATACATTCTTTGCTTGATATTTGACAGTTTAAATCTATACTTTTCCCTATAATCCTATACTACCCTATCTTCTCCCACAGTGAGCCACGTCATCCTTTTTTCCCTTGCCGTTCGATTTAGCATTCACGACGCCTTTCGCTTCCTCAGCCGAAGCTTCCAGCAGGTTCACCATCTGACCAGCGCCCAGCCCCGAAGGAATCCAGCCTCAAAGGAACAACTCCGCCCGTGACCCGTATCCCCCCCGCCTGCGCTTCCACTGCCCCCACGCCGCGTTCCAAGCCATTCCACCGCCCCGCCGTTCCCGCTGCCTCCATGCCCCGGCACCCTACGCTGCTCGCCATGCCCGTGCCCTCGGCGTTGCCGCCAGCACGCCCGCAGCCTCACACGCTGCCCCGTGCCTGGGGTCACCTCCCGCGTGAGCAGATGTCGCGCCTTACCATAGTGGCGCCGCCAAGACGCTGCCCCAGTGCCCCGGTGCAGGCCATCCTCGCCACTGCCCTCCATACAGGGCAACCCTTGCAGCAGTGCCCTGTTCTTCTTCGTGTGCACGGTAGGTCCTTCTGCGCCTTTGAGGTGCTCGATGGAATGCCAACACACCACATTTTAACTTTGTTAGATTAAGTTTCTTGCTTGGTCCTTCCATGATTTACAACGTTCATCAAAAGTTCCTTTTCCCTGCTAATATGTTACTCTTAATCAACGACAGTTTATATGAATATGAGCCATGTTCTCTGATATCCATGGTTATATGACTTTTGTTTACATTGGAAATTACAGTTGCAGTCAGATTTCAGAAAGTGACCAACTATTCCTAGCACCAGTACCATGACCACGTCTTACCAAAGGTTAGTCAAAATGTGAATCCCCCAGGTTGCTGAATATACTGAATAGTTTCACATTATTTCCCTTTACTACATTTGCACAAAAATGTTTGATTTCAAGCATTATTTCACTATAAAAATTGCTTTGCTATTTATCTATTGCTATCACATATGTTCAACATTCAAATTTTCAACACCTGCTCTGGGTTCAGATTTTAAATAGGCCATGTCATTTACTAATCCTTCGCCTAAGTCACTTTCCTGCTATGTGTATATACTATTCCGTCCATGCATTGTATCAATTGGTTCCATGCATTGTATTCCGTCCATGCTATGTGTACATACTTTTCAGAGATTACATGAATCTTCTTTCTTTTTCGACAAAACATTGCACTTTTTGAATTCTACAAAGTAAAAATATAGTCATATGTATTCCTTGCAATTACCATATGCTCTCAATACACTAACAACATTATTTATTGCTTAATGTAACCTTTGCTATTTCATTCAGTCTATCTAATCTCTTTTCATTCACCGTCAGGCTTGAAACCTCCTTTTGCATTGCCTCAGGTGCAAACAGAGTACATTCCTGCGTTTTTTGATTCAGCATATATGCAAGCTAAGCATCATCCCAAGCAACAACTGGTGTCCATTGTACCATCGAGAATTCTTACTTTGTAGCCTCCACTACAATTTAGTTATACATGGTTCCATATATCTCTACTTATTATCTCTACTTATGTGTGTGCTGTCAGTTTCGTGCCCAACTACCCGCGCTTTGCGCGGGGTTACCCACTAGTTTAACAAATGAGTAGGCAGCATTACCTGAACTTCCAAATGGAACATACTCTCATTAAGAAATGGTATCACTGTTGTGTGTAGACTTTGGTAGCCATTAGGTTTTGGAGTTGCAATGTAATCTTTCACCTGTTGACATAATTGATTGTTAGAAAAGCGGTATAATTCGCATAACATTAAATACGTGAAAAGAAGAAAACTCACAGCTTGAGGAATGGGTGTCCATATACCATGAACAAGGCCAAGAACATGATAGCAGATCTGAAATGAATTGAACATACTTGTGAGCCAATGAAAAATCCACTGTATAAGCAATATAGTAATTTGTTGTTAGTGGTACCTGTTGTGCAGTGCACAATGGCCCAACACCATTGCAGGATTTTGGTTTTATGATGATCTCAGCTAAGCAAATAATGTATGGTCCATTATTTACAAACAACAGAATATTCAGAATATAATATAAATAGTATGGATATTAAAAAAGCATACCTGAGCAACCTGATTCACCTCATTTATTGAACTCTTGGATTTGAGTGTAGTTTTGTAAATGCTGAAAGATGGCTCAAATAATAAATAATCCACCAAATAAACAACATCACACCATATTTCAAAGTAAGAACCACATAACACTCGCACCATTATAATAATGACTTTTGGATTAAAATGCAATTGAGACGCACAACTCAGAAAATAGGCAGGCAACCATACCACAAAAGTATTATCGTATTACGGAGTGGTTTTTATTTAGCAAACGAATATGATTCAGTGGCCAACCTTTTTAAAACCTTAAAAGAAAAAAAAAAAAATAAAGAAAATGTGTAGCAGAAGGTTAATTGTATGATCTCATAGAGTTGGAAAACTGTGCAAGAGATATCTACGGAACACCATAGCATGCCAGCACAGCACTACAGCAAGCAGAGGTGGTGCTATATTACTATGATAATCTGATTCCTAATGAAAATAGATCAAATTCTCTTTGGAGTCTCAAGCCAGTGGCACTTTTAGTTTAATGAGATGCCATGCGCTCACCTGTAGAGCTCTTTGTAAACTGAGCGCACTTCTGTTTCAACACTAACAAGATCGAGAAACTGATCCTCAACAATCTTTTGCCTTAAAATCCTATTCGCCTGGAATTAAAGAATCTCAAATTAATGTCATCCATTGCAAACATGTGAAAAATTGACACTGAATCATGCAGAGTATCAATCATAACATAAAAGCTACCCAACAAACACAGCACCTCTTCCAATTCTTGTTCATGGGACTTGTACAAGTCTTCAACTCTTTTCCTTAGCTCAGCAAAGCCAGTGGGATTAACGTACATGAAGGATAGATATTCCAGCTCAGACTATAAAAAAAAAAAGAGCTGCTGGTCAAAAGGAAGGAAGAACTGAGAGTAAAACATTAGGATATAGGAATTTTTTTTCTTCATAAATGCACAGATACACATAGAGTGATATACTGATATATGCCTAGATAAAAAGAAAAGAAAAGTACACAAAACAAAAGATTTTTTTTTTTAAACACGGATGAAAGTAGCAGTACAAGATCACCCATTATAATTAAAAAAAATAAAGGGCACAAATCTTTCTTTAGTCCCTCAATTTTGAGAGACAGACCCTTCCCTAGCTCAAAAACCATGATTAGGACCAGCTGCAAAGGACTAAAGAGACTGTTTCCACAAGTTCAGGGGCTGTACTATTACTGCAGAGGGTGTGGAAACAAGAATTATTCCCTAAATACTTCTATAAGAAAGACTTATAGACAGCAAGTGAACCTTGGTTTTATTTTATTCTAGAATTATTCCACAAATATGTTTACAGCAAGTGAACCTTAGTTTTATTTTATTTTTAAAAAGTAAGTAGTAAAATATAAGGCAAGATTTTCTCTTAACATAACAGGTTGTCATGGGAGAAGGGTGTCAAAGAACAGCTGATAGCCTGACACAAGGAATTATACATAGCATATATCCACATATACCAGTGTAGGCAAGACAGCAAGTTGTGAAACAATTCTAAATATGCAAGCTATTCATGATTGGCTTTGCGAATTTGACTTATCAGTGGTACAAAAAAAAAAAAAAAAAAATTGTAACAGAGGTAACAGAAATATTCCATTCTGAGAAAACATAAAGATGAAGCCAGTTATTTTTTAAATAGTAGCTAAAATTTTATAAAAGGAAAACATATGCAGCATATACTGCAAAATTGAACAAGCTGAAATAAAACAAATAACAAGCCGTACAGTAATAAAGTTAGCTTCTATAGGTCCTAAGGCTCAGCACATACCTTTATACGGTACATTCCAAGGAGTTTTGCTAGAGGGGCAAAGACCTGCAGTGTCTCCATGGCGATGGCATACTGCAAATAGTCGTGCTTAGTACTTAGGGTGGAAGTAAGATACAGGCAAATCTTAAATCTGGAATAAGAATTCACCTGCTTGTGTTGAGGCATATGAGTGAGAGTACGCATGTTATGCAATCTGTCTGCCAGTTTCACAATGATCACACGAACCTACAGCAATAGTTTTTAATATTTTCTTAAGTAAAATGCACAGAGGTAAATATTTTTTTCCTGATAAGATGTTCTGTATGGATAAAAAAGGATACCTCTTCTGTCATGGCAAGAAACATCTGCCTTAGGTCTTCTGCTTTAAGATCTTGTTTGAACTACCCTCACTTTTACACTGAAGTTTCCCCAACTTAGATACCTACATTTAAAACAGAGCAGGTTTTGCGCTACATTTACTACATGATTGGCGAAATATATCAAAGTTGCAGCTTTGCAAAAAACAATAATGTACCTTTGTCTCCCCTTCAACAATACGGCGCACAGTTGGCCCAAACTCATTTTCTATTCTTTCAAAGGTAACCACGTCTGTATCTTCAACAGTGTCATGCAATAAACCAGCAGCAATGGATTCCCAGTCAAGTTCCTAATTATACCAAAGCAGAACAGAACTTAGATTCATTATGTGTACTAGGGAGAAGTACAGAAACTGCATCAACATAGGGTCAATCAATGCTAATCAAGTTCCAAATTATGTCCAGAGAGACAACAAAAACTTCATTGCTACTACTACTAGGCCCTAGGGACCCTTCAAGTAAAATACTCATCCTAAAATATAAGGAAAATTTAGTTGTCCTAAATCAAGTGTTTGACCAAGTAAAAGAACAATAATATTTAAGACACCAAATAGGCATCATTAGATACATTACAAAATATGTTTTCATTACCTTCTTGATATGGTAGATGTTAATACTCTTACCTATAAATTTGGTTAAACTTAGGACAGTTTGACTTAGGACAAGTCAAAATCCTTTATATTTCAGGATGAAGTACTTCACTATTGTCAACAATATTACTACTTACATGCTCTCCAAGAATACGAGCAACTTCAACAGGATGAATAATGAATGGTTCTCCACTTCGCCGTTTTTGTCCACTGTGTGCTTCATATGCCAACTGCGATTATTAATGAGCTATCATGATGCAGACATTCGTGAAGGCACTTCAACAAAAACCAGAAAGTGCAAAGCTGTTTGTTCAAATAGCATGGAAGGAAGATATTGTGAATCAGTTACCTTCAAAGCGTCATGCACAAAGTTTAACTCTTCAGGTTGAAGATATGAAACAGCTGGTTTGAGATCCTGTTATGCAGCAAAAAAAAAAAAAAAAAAGGTTGCATTCACTATGATTGAAGTCACTCTTGATTCTCATAAGGAAATCTAGCATTAAATTCAAGCCTTGCTTCGCCTAAGGATCCTGTTATGCTTCGCCTTGCACATAAAAAAATGTCGTTTCAAACTCAGGAGCAAAATGTACTACCAAGTTACAACTTACAACAATCGGGTACCATTTGGTAAAACTGGCGTCGCTGTATTTTACTATGGCCAGAAATACATTTCAAAAGCATCAAGGAGCTTGACTCCTCTTTTCTTTTAGTTAAAATATTTGTTGGCACCATGGAGCAGGAAATAATTGATGTTCCACTACCAGGAAAAGAATGGTCCTTATTCCTTACATATTCTAGAATGTTTGTGCAAAGGTTAGAGACAAGGTGACAAGCAATATATATTGTATCTTTAATAAAAGGAAAAAAGCTCAACCATCAACACTGTTGAATGTTTGCTACCCTAAAAATACTCTGAATGGTCATAAAACCGCAAACCAAATCGAGGGCTTTGATCGAAGCTAGAAAATTGAGCTCTTCAGATATGCACAGAAGTGCAAATTACATAAGTGATTCAATGACACACCTCCCACAAAGTCTCTGGGGAGATGATGAAGGATTCAGATGATGAATAACAGTAAGCCCTCCATGTTGGGTCGACAGTAGTAAACCAAGGTCTGACAAAACTTGCAGAGTAGACAGGTGATAGATTATGACAAAATTTCCCTCTATTGATGTCCTCATCAAATGTGATATGAAGTAACTGAAAAAACAAGTAAAAGATTATTAGAAAATGAAAAATCCAACATAAATACTTAGCCAAGGAAATGTGAATGCAGATGTTTTTTAAAAAAAAAAAAATGCTACATTCACAAAACAACCATAATTTGGCATGGTGTTAACTCATAAATTTAACTATAACATAATCAGCATTCTAAGCTCCTGAATTCTAGTTGGTTATATTAGGAAAATTGGAATGCCTTTGTGTAGAATTAGAATCCTCTGAAAAAAAAAACTTTGGACAAGTAATCTGCAAGATAGCTCCTTAGAGTGTGCCAGAGCCAGAGCGTGTGTGGCGTGCTCCTCCACCCATACTACCTATAACTTATCTGCAACCCAGAACGCTACTCCCTTAGCATCAGGAAGCACCTGATGCTAACTAACTTTCCTTCCAGTTGGCTTAATCTGAGGTAGTAGCAGAGTGACCAGACTTATACCTTCCTTGCACTAGCTACCTGTTGCAATTGTCAATATACCAAAACCAAAAAAACTGAATTACTTGACATCCTATCACATTAATAGATATTGTACCGCAGCGCAGAATACATGATTCTGCAATGGGGTCTGATTGTGAATTTCAAGGAAAACTGGAGAATGGGGACCAGTGTGTATTACAGGGGAAACTGACGATAACTGTGGGTTGACACTGAATAGAACATGAGATGGTCAAGGCTTGCTCAGTAATGGTCTTTTGGACCTCAATAACATGATCACATTGTCCAAAAAGACTACAAAAGGATGCTGTCGAGCAATTCATAGATTGTTTTGTTCTAAAAGGGAAATAATCTCAGGTTTGCTTTTGAGGTAGCCAAATTCTTAGTTTCCCAGATACTATTTCCACCAAATATTAGGCTACAACAATTGAACCAAATAAATGTTCACAAAATTTGAACCATTATCAAGTGGAAAGCTAAAAAGGAATGGGGATTTTGATAGCATATGTTTGGTGGATTGATGATCTCACCATCTGGTGAGTTACATTTCAATCATTTCCTTATTATGGTTTAATGAGACAGTATCAAAGATTAGCCTCTTTGCACTAGAAACTGTTCCTTAATCCTCTTATGCTCTATGACTGAATGGATGTAATTCTAGAATGTATGTTATCAAACTCTTCCATCCACCATTATCATGCACAAAGCATAAGATTGCACATTTGAGATGCGCCAATGTCTAAACTATGTTTATTTAGTAACATATATAATCTGCAACTATTCAGTAACGGAGATAGTATGTCTACTCTACACCCATTTAGTGCTCTTGTTTCAACTTATAGTTCACTTTAGCTTTGTCCTAAGTCAAACTTCTCTAACTTTGACCAAGTTTATAGAAAATTACATCAACATCTACAATATCAAACTAGTTTCATTAAATTCTCTATGAAATATGTCTTGATAGTGCATTTATTTGAACTTGTACATGCCAACATATTTTTTCTAAAACTTGGTCAAAGTTAGAAAAGTTTGACTTAGGACAAATTTGGCACGGAGGTAGTAAGAGATAGAGTATGTCAATTCAATACCTATTAAGTAACAGAAAGGAAAGAGTAGAAAACGATATGCAGACAAAATACAAAAACATAGACAAAAAAAAATGGTCAAGGAAGGCAATAGAAAACTGTCATGCAAACTAGAAGGCAAAGACAAAATAATAACAGCAAACCAGCAATATCTACAATATAAAAAACAGCATGTCAGTTATTGATGCATTGGGTCCAAAGCAGGTACATGAAAGAGTGTAACTGCTACACAGGTGATTACAGGATGCTTTTGATGCTCCAGACAGGATCACTGAAACTGAATCTGTCCAGAGCTTATTTACTTTGGAAATGAAAAATGTCATGAAAAAAAAACATGCAATGCCCACAAAAAAAATTCCACTAAATCAATTACAGAAGAGAAATTCCCTTTACTAGAGTAATTGATGCCACTGAATATATTGCATTCAGCTATTCAGTCAGACAGTAGCAAAGGACAGCAATGACCACTACAAGGAATAAGAAATGCCTTTTTCTTGGCTACAAAATTAAATAAATCACACTGAACTGCGCTATAAAGCTAAGCTTTCATGAAGCTGTGTGTGATCACTGGAGTTCACCTTTCTAACTCATGATATATTCTACAAACATCGATGATGCTTACCAAAAACCAAGAGAACATCAGGCCCTATATTAACAGAACCTGCTAATGGAACAAACTGATCATGCCAGCTAACCAAATAAATGCATAACTTATTTTTGGGAGGAAATACACGCTTAAAATTGAACGGTAATAGGTAAAGCAGCCTACCAAACAATTGCATAACAATGAAATAAAAACACAAATAGAGCACACTTCAAATTATTATCCTGCATGACCTAGAGGCTAGAGGCGTCGATTTGAAGTCAATCAAAGTGATAAAACATTGTTTGCTACGCTACCAGAATGTTGTAGTAGACTGCAACTTCAACTCAGCTGACTTAAGTAGGCAAAACATGAAATCCATATCGATGCTATGGCTTGAATGAATGAATGAATAGCAGAAACAGCGACAGAGCAGTGGCAACGCACCGAGTTGTTACTCCGACGCGAGCGCCCGCGCCTCCTCCAGCCGCCGCCTCCGGGCTCGGCGTGGCCGCACGAGGAGCACTGCGCGGTGCTGGCGAGCGCGCCGGTGAGCGCGCGCGGGGCGTTCCACGCGCACGAGAGTACGCTGCATTCGTAGGGCCTCCCGCCCCCTTCCACGAGGCGGCCGTGCACGAGCTCACGCACTCCAGAGACGACGCTGCGACGTGGAAACCACAAACACGCCACAAAAGCATCAGACCCCCGGAGAGGCGGCAAATCGAGAACCCTAGGCAGCCAGCGCATAGAATCACAGAATTTGCGAGGCCACGAGCAAGGAGGGGTTACCGGGCACGGTGGGCGGCGGGGTCTGCATGGCGCGGCGCGGCGCAATCTCATCGGCGGCGCTGAGGCCCTCGCGCGGTCGCCTCCAGTTGGGTGCGAATTGGGCGCGCAGCCGCAGGGGAGCGGCGAGCCCGCGTCGAGACCGGGGGGAGAGAGAGGGCGGGCTTTGCCGAGGCGGGGAGGGAGGGAAGGAGGAAGGGAGGGACCGGGAGGCGGAAGAACTCGAAGAAGGGATAACACGAGACGGAGGCCACACAAAGGCCGCGGCCGTGGTGAAATGGAACAGGAGTGGGGAGGTGCGGTGCGGCGGGTGCGTGACTGCCTGCCCTGCCTCTTCGCTGGGAGCTCTGGACTTCGCAGCTCGCCGACCCCTTCTATTTTCGTCTCGCCGTGCAATTTCGGACGGTTTTTATCTGTGATTTTGTCTGGTTTCCTTGCCAGGATGGCGTTGCTCACTGGATTCTAGTGCTCGCTCGGCTCGGCTGCTCCTGCTCCACTTGTATTGCTACCTCTCAGCTGAGCACCGCTTAGTCAAGGGGGGCTTAAAGTGGCTGCACGACTGCAGCACACACGGCTTACTTGTGAGCGTTATGCAATTTTTATTTATGTTTTCATAATTTTTGCCATTTTTAATACGTTTTTTTTATTTAATTTATTAGTAGTTGTAATGATCCAGAGAATCTTTTTTTGCATGTCTTCAAGTGCTCCTTCCTTTTTGTCCATTCCTCACTTGCTTTTGGGGTGGTTTGAATTTTGACTAACTAAAGATTTCCCATGATCACATGGCTATTTCATGTTTCGCTAGCGATCAACATGTGCGTGCTCGTGCTAGCATAGATTATTTTCAGCTGTCCTCATCTAATGAAACACATAAATAAAAGGCTAAGGTTTGTCAAGCAAAAAAAAAAATGGCTATGCATATCATATCTTCTTAGTATTTTTCTACGGAAAGACAAGGAAACGATAGCTAAGTTTGTAAAGGTGTTTGCATTTGCGCTTATCCTTGTTTGAGAGTAAGATCGTTCAGCCGATACTATGAACAGAACAGAGTTTGTAAGCTTGGATTGGATTTGTTCCTTTTGTGGAAAATATCTTGTGTTCTTGTATATTCTTGTTATGTATCTTATTCTAAGAACATCGATTCAGTCACTTGCAATTTTATACACTAGGGTCTCCAAATTACAATTAGCATTTTTTCTACTCTATTTAGCTGTCTCCTCCCTAAGGTTGTATGTTAGTTAAAAATTAGGGCATGCAGACGATCCACGAGCCTAGCATCACACAATCTACCATTTGCATTTGGCAACCCAACAAAATGAAAAATCAGCATCAGACAATGCCCACAATATTTTGTTCCATATCTATGGACTTTTGAGTTTGTGCAATTTTGCTTTATGTAAACATTTTTCCTGATTACCGCAATACGGTATTGCTCCAGTTTGAGTAATCGTTGTCAAGCATGCCATACGTGGATTTTTTTTAAAATTTTGCCCTTTTTCAAAATAATTTTCAAATATATCCCCTGTTTGAAACAATTTACGCCCGGTATCCCTTTTTGTCGCGCCAGATGCATAGGCGCGATGTTTACACATGTCGCGCTATGCATGTGGCGCGGCGTGTCTCGCCACGCTGGCGGGCGTCGTTGGCCGACGCCGGGCGTGGTCGCCCGATGGTCCCACCATGTCGCGCCGCGATGCACGAGCGGCGCGGCCGATCGCGCGATGCGTCGGCGCGACGGGCCCGTTAGGGTTCGGTTTGGGCCTCGTCGAACCGCGTGGGACCACCACGTCGCGCCACCGGGTTAGGGCGCGGCGCGACCGGGGGTTAGGTCGGCTTTCAGTTTCTCTCTCTCTCTCTCTATTCTTTCTCCTTCCTTCTCATGAGAGACGACCCAAAACCGCCGCCTCCCGCCGCCGCGGCATCCGGGCCGCTCGCCGCCCCCTCCCCTCTCCTCCTCGATCTCCGGCGCCGGCCCTCGACCTCCTCCACCGCCGGGCACGGGCGGTGGGCGGCGGCGGGCGGGAGGGGGCCGCCCTAACTCCTCCTCCGCCGGGGTCGGCCCCTTAGCCGGCGGCGGCCACCTCGGGCGGCGGCGCCCCTCACCGGCGCCTCCTCTTCTCCCCACCCCGCCCAAGTCCTCTCCAAAACCGGTTTAGGTATTACTCCATTTTTCTCCTACTTCTCCTCCTCTTTGTCATGGTATTGTTTTGATAAATATGAAATTGTTAGTGATTGAAGCGTTAATTGGTACAATGTGGTTCGTAGAATCGGTTTAGGATTCGATTTGGGCGTGGATTTGGCATAGAGAACGAGTTGCATGAAAGTAGTTCATTGATGCATGCATGGAGGTTTAGGGTTTGATATTATTTCTACTTTCCAATGTGAAATTATAAGTGATTGGGCCGTTTATTGATGCAATGTGGTACGTGAAAACGTTTTAGGAAATGTTTTTGCTGTGTATTTCACCTAGATTAGATTTTTCATGAATAAAGTTCTTTGTTGCATGGAGGTGTTGAGTTTGTTTCTAATATATATTGGCAATATGGTTGTTTTACTTATAGCTTTTATTTCCTGAATAATTTGTAGATGGACCGTTTAGTGCGCTTTTATATTGGTGGCAAAGTTAGAGGGGATGGCAAGTTTGAGAACATGCATGAACAAGTTCATTTTTTTTGGTAGACCTCCTAGCTTCAATGATTTGGTCGGCCATTGTTGTGACAAGTATGGATGGTCGTTTAGCTTGATTGGTCGATTTGACTATGGGAAGGAACGAGCACACTATGCAGTGATGCCTTTGTCATGTGAAGATGATTGGAACAACTTTGTGGAGGTTGTGAAAGGTAGTAGTGTTCGTTGCTTGGAAGTTGTTGTGGAGAAGGTGATGAACCCTGTTGTTGTGCCTGCGGCTGAGAACGTGGATGAGGAGCCCGTAGAGCACCTTACTCAGGAGGAAGAGTTGGAAGCGGCTGTTGTTAGAGACAATGATAATGCAGTGATGGTAGGTATGGAAGAGTGCGATGAGGAGGAGATTGGTGCTATGGACGACATGTTTGTAGGATCAGAGGACGATGGAGAGTACGGAGATGAGCTCACTTTTAGTGAAAGTAGCTCTGAGGAGGTTATAGAGGGGCAGTATAGGTCTGAGCCTAGTACGGAGGATGAAAAGCGATGAGTATAGGGGGATATTGCATCCACCGACGGGTCATTTAGAATGGAGTACAGCGATGTGGAGCTAAGTCGGTTGAGGGAGGTCCATGTTGAGGTACCCTCCGTACCCAACTTCATGGACATTAGTATGGTTGATGAAGCGGTGTGTGACACCGGCCCTGTCGTTGTTGGACGATGAGGGACAGAGAGCGAGGAGATGGAGATTAAGAAGGGGATGGTCTTTGACACATTGGATCATCTCAAGTTCTTTCTTGCGGACTACGCCGTTAGGTATCATAGGCCCTACTATGTTGATCACTGCGACCCTAACAAGCGGTACACAGTGCTTTGCAAGAAGAAATGTGGTTGGGGAGTTTGGGCGAGGAAGCTGACAAACAAGACTTGGAGGATTCGAAATGTGAAGCAACCTCACATGTGTCGGTCTTCTAAGCCTAAGGGGGTGCACGCACAAAACACGGCCCGTTATCCGAAGTCGTCGTCTTGTCGGCCTTGTTAAGGCCGATAGCGATATATCTGTTGCCTCCCCGATCGAGCATATGGGGGTGGACCGGATATCGAGTGAGCTACATGAAGGCATGGCGAGCAAAAAGCAAAGATGCTATAGAGCTGTGTGTGGGGTGATTGGAAGGAGGCATACAACCAAGCTCCTAGGATCCCACGCCATGAAGCACTACAATCCGGGGCTTAGGTGGTATCCCGTTGTCGGGCCGCATAGTGGATGACACGGACGGCGTGCCTAAACATGTTCGCGCATGCATTGTTTTGGTGTTTTCCCGGTCGGTACCGAGGCATTCAAGCATTGTCGGCCCTGTAGTGCTTGTTGATGCAACCTTTCTTACGGGGAAGTACAAAGGTGTTCTCGATGATGGCGGTCGGTGTGGATCCAGGAGAACCAAATTTTGTCCCTTTAGCGTTTGCTTTGGCCGAGAGCGAGAACACTTTGAGCGGGTCTTGGTTCATGAAGCTTGTTAGAATCCATGTCATCCGTCAGACGCCCCGTAGGATTTGCATGATATCCGATCGGCACAATGGATTGCTCATGGTCGCAAGAGAGGAGATAGATGGGCTTCCCCCCTCTTGAGCATCGATGGTGCATGCGGCACTTTGCCGCCAACATTTGGCGGCGACAAAGGAAGAAGGAGGTCGTGCGAAGTTGAAGGTTGTGTGTTGTTGTCGCACAAAGGAGAGGTTTAAGGAGAAGCTTGCAGAGTTGAACAAGGTCCTAAACACTCCTGCGAGGACTTGGCTTCGGGGCCAGTTGAGTAATGTGGACAAGTGGGCTCTCGCATTTGATGATGGTGGCCTTAGGTATGGCGTGATGACCACGAATTCATCGGAATCGTTTAACAAAGTGTTTAAGGGTATCCGCGCGCAAGCACTGTGTCCGGTATTGTGGAGTACTCGTTTAAGAAGTGCAACGAATACTTTGTTAAACGCTGGAACATTGCCAAGGCTTCTAAAGAAAAATGGGGCCGGGCCGGTAGGAGACACACCGAAATTGCGGAGGCCATAGGTTCTAATCAAAGTTGGTGAAGCCTCACGGACCTTCAAGGCTAGTGTACAACATAATGTCGGGCGGGAGGAACCAATCCGGGCGGTGAGAAGTACGGTGGCAAAAATTATAGGGTGGACCTCCGTAAAACCGGAGTGTTCTTGTTGCATTCGCTAGCCTACTTCATGTGCCTTGCTCACACGTCATCACCGCTTGTAAGTTTAGGGGTTTGGACCATGAAGATCAGTTTTTCATGTCTCCATTCTATCTCAAATCAAACACCCTAAAAGTGTGGGAATCCAGCTTCGAGCCGTACCTAGATCCTTCACAGTGGCCTCCATACTATGGATTGGATTATGTCCCCGACCCGGATCAAGAAAAGCAAAAGGTTGGTAGAAGGAAGAGAAAACGCATTAAAGGCATTATGGACGATTCCAATGCCGATGGCCCTGATGTGTATGAATCCAATGGCTATGGGCTCGATATGTATGGTTATGGAGACTTTGATGAGGCCATGGCTCCGGTCCGGTGCTCTAAATGCCACGGGACCGGGTCACACCGCGACCACTCATGATAGTGTTGGTACATAGGTGTTGTTTGTTCAACCTTGTTGTAATAATTTCTTCACGTCTTGTTGTAATAATTTCGTAATGCATTGTTGTTTTAATTGTTATAATTCATGTCTTTTTCTAATCTTGTTTTTTTGCCTTTTTCGGGATGGCGCGGGGAGGATTGGGCCCCCCTTCGTAGTTAATCGCTATGAAAAGGACCACCGATCGCACTTGGCGGTGGACTTGGGCAAGGCAAGTAATTCCCATGTTCATTTTTGGAAATTAATATTGTGGTCATCGTTTATCATCTCGTAATCGTTACATTCCTTCATTTGTTTCAGAACCGAAGCCGCCTGCGCCCCCGAGCTCACAAGCCCTTTGCGTTGGGACGAAGCGATGCGCCTTACCTGGCTAGAGCGGGCTTCACGGGCCTTGCTCGAGCCATTGTGGCGGGCTCCCGGAGATGGACGGCGCCGGTGGATCGCCTTCGTGGGCCGATGGCGCCCGGGAGATGCATTCCTTCCACCGCCGTGTGGAGAGATGACGGTCACCCCGAAGATGTGAGCTACATCTTGGACCTAAAAGTGCACGGTCCACCGGTGTCAGGTGCCATCGACACAGCGAACTGGAAGGAGTTGGTGTTTCAATTCACCGGACTTTACCCGGACGCACCTCCAGAGGGAAAGAGGGAGCACAAGACTTCAGGTGTGTCGTCCAATTGGGCGAAGCGGCACTTCAATACTTGCCCTCCCGACGCCGCCCAGGAAGTGGTGGAGAGGCATGCTAAGGTGTGGTTGTGGCACCTGATCGGTCTTTTCCTTCTACCCGACGCTTCTGGGAACACCTTGTCCTGGATGGTGCTCCCAATCTTACAGCAGGACTGGGAGGACATCGGCCGCTACAGCTGGGGCTCTGCGACGCTCGCATGGCTGTATCGGCAGCTATGTGAGGCCTGTAGGAGGGTCAAAAAGTCCTCGAACTTGGGTGGCTGCGTGTACCTCCTGCAGACCTGGATTTGGGAGCGCATACCCACCAGGAAAGGGACTACAGCGGCGGTTCTGTGACGTAACTCATACATGTCTTAATATTCATGTTCTCATCTTAGTTGCCCTATCTAATATTCATGTTCTTATATGTGTCTTACATTTTTTTTTTTGCGTGCATGGCCATATGACCAGTATCGGGCCCCATTGTCGTATTTGTGGCACAAAAAACAAGATGGTCAAGGGCTTAGTCGGAGATGAGGTAATGGGAGGTACTCCAACGACTGACTTGTTGACCTACGGTCGTGAGTTATGTTGTTATACATATTGTGATCTACTTTAAAATAGCCGTTGGACTTATCTAAATGTCTCAATTTTCAGGTGGAGTGGATTCCATATGAGCGTCAACAAGTACAGGACTTGAATGTCCCCCCTCGGAGTGATGATGACAAGCAAATTTGGAGATGCAATGCCCCCATGATCCTCGTACTACGTTGTGGAGCACCACATTCGAGGAGGGTCATGAAGCGATTCGGGAGGAAGGGGATTACCCTATCACGGATTTCGGTTCGGATGCTTTGCACGAGTAAGTCGGTTCAGATTTCGGTTCCTTCGTTTGCCGTATTTTTAATTTTGTAGTCAAAACTAACAATCAATGTTTCAAGTGTTTCGAGGCGAGAAGGTTTGGTGGCGGCAACGATCGGCTCACCATCCATGCGGATTATGTGCGCAGATGGATGAACGCCGAGAGAGTGTGGCCTCGATAGTGGGCCTCGTTCGGTGGCCGAGAGTTCCATGACTACCGCTGTACCGCACGGGTGACTAGAGTGCGTCTCCACGAGCCCGTCTCGGTGACTCCAGTCTTCTATGGAGAGAGCGACCAAGAAGACCCCTATGACGGAGAGGGTAACAAGGGGAGGCCGGCAGCCCGAGAGAGCCCCTCTCGTTAACTACACCAGTAAGCATTCATGTTCATTTCCTTCAACCTTTCGGGTCGCATTCAAGTTTTAACCTTGCTCCCGCATACACGACCACGCAGCCTAGCCCACCTTTCAAATGAATTTGGAGCATACATTGGGTGCGCGGGGGCCAAGAAGGTAGTGACCTTGTAGAATTTGCGAGGTATGACGCCTAACTCAATATCATTCCAGTTATTTGCATGTGTTTGTATGTATAGTCCTAACTCCGCCAAAAAAAACTGACCGCAGAAAGTGAAGAAATTTGCCGCCGCCTCGGCCGCAAGTTGAGCTCCTTTAGAGCCGATGATGACGGTCTTGCGCCAGCTAGCCGAGGAGAGGCCTCCGGCAAGAGAGCCGAAAGTGAGCAAGAGCCGCAAGACGAGGAGACAATAGAGGCCTCCGTGCAAGACGGAGTACCAAGGGAAAATCAATTGCACAAACCCCTCAGAAACAAGCCAAGAAGCCGGTGAAGACAAGTGGTGAAGACGGGCGATGATCCAAGCTATGAGCGGGGACGTCATTGGCTCTTCTCAACTATATGATGCTCCTCCCTTGACCGAAACTCGTGTTTTGCTTCTATCTTGTTGAACTTGGGCTTGTTGTCACCATACGTATATATACATTTGCAAAGCACATATGACATTTTGGGTTTTGTAGGGGGATCTCGAGCTCACCTCAAGGGGGATGCCGTCACCCGGCCCTAAACGCAAAGCTAAAGACCGCTCGGACGTTGGCACGCCAAATGTCCTTCCAACGCCTCCCTGGCCGTCCTCGTCGCCCTAGGTTACCATACACACCCCCAACCGTGAGAAGGTGCGATTTGGCAAATAAGAAGCAACATTGGGGAAAAGACAAGTTACAATACATAACTCATGACCTTACATTCCCCATGTGTGCAGGAATCCTGACGACCTTTGTGGGGACTCCGTGCTTTGCCTCCATTTAGTGCGGATTTCTTATCCATGTGCCAACTATGTTTGTTCAATGACTATGTGTGTGAATTTGAGCAAGGGTCGGACTTGTCGAAACTTAGGATGCAATTTGTGTGTGAACTATGTGGCACTTGTTGAACAACTATGTGTGTGAACTATGGATTACTTGTTGAACAACTATGTGAAGCATTATGTATGTGCCTTGGTCTCCATGATGCTTTTGTCATTGCATATCTGTGAATTTGTGGTCAAACGTGGTATTATGCAATATGTCTCAATTATATGTGCCGTAAAAAGAGGCTTTGCAAAAAA